>JAHWFP010060282.1:38583-53457 GCA_023313725.1 Lithobius niger | reverse complement strand
ACATTCGCACACATTTTTCCTCAAACCGAAAGAATGGACAGATTTAGTTGCAGTCAAGGAATGTTACATATCAGGCTTAAACGGCTGATTTATTGTGTCAGTATACATTTCGTGACTCTCTGTGCGAATAACTGTCCTTCTGTTTTAGATCGGACGGTTTGGCATTTACTTCACTGTCTGTATGTCTGTATTTTTGTTCGCAGTTACGACCTAACGCAAGAATCGATTCCAATGAAATTTGGTAAGGAAATATTCTTTGCTGTTAGGCTGAACAACGTATGTACTTGGCTTTGCCACGAAAACCTTTTTTGAGCGCGAAATTCAAGAAAGGGTAAGGGCGGAAAGAATACGCTCTGACAACAATGTGCATGAACAGTATACGTGTTACTGTGTGCCAGCTCAGCCTTGACACGAATTGTGTGATAGCAGGACACGTTTCGGACACAGTTCGCATGCTGCCACCACAGTTTACATGCACACTCTGTACAGCCACGACAAAATTGATCTCAACAGTTAGTGCGCCGTGGTCTTTAGAACGTAATAAATGGGAGCACAGGGCATGGAAATCGATTCGGTGAAATGGTTAAGAAATATACTCTAAATTTAATTTTCTTCTCTTATAGGGGGTGGGTGCGACACTGAGGTCTATATTGTTCACTTGTCGCACGGTCCCTAACTTTCACAATGCTAAAAACGATTAGCGATATATCCCATACCACCACACTTTACAGTACGCGATATTCATATTGGCACATTAAAGTGTGGTGATATGGATGCCATGCACAGTAAAGTGCTGTGACGTGACTGAGGTGAACTACGAAGTTTCCGTGGTGTTGAACAAGATAATAAGCATCAGTCCATTGAATAAAAAAAAAGCGATTCGCCTAGCTTTTTTTTTTGTAAAGAAAATTCCACCCTCAAGGCACAAAAGCCCCCGGGCGGGGGGGGGGGGGCTCTGCTCAAATGGTATCAGCCGCAAACCTGGCTGCATCAATACAGAATTATGCAAACGTGACGATACAAAGTTTGCATAAAGAACACAGCTATGAAAACGAACTTTCCATTTCACCCCAACAATTTCGAAAGTTAGGGGCCGTGCTATAAATTAGTTATACCACCCAGGGCGAATTGTATCGGATTTATTATAGCCGATGGGCAACCCGCTCCAACAACGTCTCGATGGCGTCTCGTCCTTCGGCCTTGACGTCATCTTGACGCAGTTCTCGCGTATCCGTGTGCGGGATATCGCCCATCGGGTGATAAAGCCGATACAGTTTGCCAGGGGTGGTATAAATATTACATAACTACTGGTCTAGCAGAAGGAAAAACAGTAACGTGAGAAATCCAGGGCATGATCGTAAGGCATTGTGTGCATTTTAAGTTTGGCCAACACAGAAAGGGTAAGATCAAAAAGGTCACGACGCGCAAGGAGAGAAGGCAGGGTGTGCATTGCACAACTTTTCATACTTGGCTTTGAAAACCTACTCACGGTTCATCCTTTCTGTTTTAGACGTCCGTGCTGGTCCTGCCTGGTGTCAATGCCAGATGCTGTTTGTCTGCACATATAGCTAAAAAGCGTTCGCATGTATCAACTTCGGCAATACAGTTGGTAGATTACTGAGGTGAGATTACTGTCGTGTCAGGGATTTAGGTTAAGGAATAAAACGTTATACTGGCGTTTCCCCGCTCAAAACAGTGCTTCGTCCCACTACGAGGGATAAATACGGAATTGTTACATTTTTTTTTGCGGTATACCCACGTTTTCATATACCGTAAATCGTGTATTAACAGCCCAGTTGAAGCTAAAGCCCACCTCCTAAAATGCTGTGAAGTCAAAATCATGAAATAGTGGAGTTAAAGCCCACCCCTCAAATTGTCGTTTTTCTACGAAAAATTACCTAAAAGTTATATGATGTGAATAAAGATAGTACTGCTTGCTATGTTTACTGGCCCCCTTCTCCCTCCCTGTAGTAATAGTGGACTCTTCCTTTAGCTCCTAGCATCTGCACAAGGCATCTCTCACCTTAGCTTCCTCCCTCCTTCACAGCAATTAAAAGGATATAAAAATTGGATCGTTCAAAAGCTTCGAATTTTCTGTAATAGATGTCCAGAAAGGTTAGAAAATTGATAATGCTTGATTTAAAGCCATCCCCCTATTTCTGTCAAATTAACTACATAAGCCCAAGGCCGTTTAATCCACGATTTACGGTACAAATCTGCATTGATGTTAAAAATATACTAGTCGGCCCTTTTAAATTTTAATAATTACAAAATTCCCACACTGTATTCCACTCTCTTTTACTTCCTTCCGTTAATAAAATTATGTCAGAATTTGAACCTAAAAGAATATATTTACTGGTAGTAAAGATCAGAGTATTCACTGGAAGGCTTGTGTCTCTGATGTAGTTAGGCGGACTAACGATACTGTCCCTGTTGCCTAGCCTTATTGGGAAACACCAATGTATCCTCTGCTCTCTTTCACTTGGTATGTATGTTTTCTCGGGGAAGCGGAGTGCGACCCCATCCCTCGCACCATGCTGGACCATTGTGCGTATGTTTGTGTGGGCACAACAGTTTCGAGTAGCCTCGGTGAAGATCCTGGAGGTAATCTGGCTGGCGCTCAAGCAGCTCCATCTCGTTTACAGGTAGTGAAACAGTTATTTGAAACTATCAATTAGAACCTCCTTCAGTTAATTAGACCCTGAAAACATTGGAACCTGGATGTTTCGTAGTGAAACTAACACGATAAACCTAAAAGTAATGGATCAAATCGTTACAAACTGTTTGTACAAATTTCGCATGGCCGCCAGGAAGTGACGTTGCCGACTAACAGAGATATGTCCAGTAAGACGCCCAAACAGGGTTTGTTTTACGCAGCGTCGATGAAATTTTAACACCAGTGATATATGATTTTTGACAGTATTTTTTGGAGGGGGGTTGGGGGACTACAGCTTACGCCGTCGACTGCTACTAGTAGGTGAATCAGCCCTGGATACGCACGTTCGGTGGGATAATCAAGCACAATATTCTGATTGCAACGACTACGGTAAGATATAGTTTATTGCAGCCATACTTTGAGTTGACATGTCTTTGAAAAGGAAACCCATACCACAATTTTTCCCAATAAAGCGATAGCAACTGGTCGGTCCACCGTTTTTCATTTATCTTCAATCTCTGCACTTGTTGTCATCATTAGGTTGGCAGTTTACATATTGATGAAATCTGGACACGCCTCGTTTTTCCGTGTGGTTGCCTTGATGCGCAGAGAGCAATTACATGTGCTTTGGTCGACATAATCAAGGAGCCTTATTAGGAACACCGTTCCTTTTAACGATCGCATTATGCTTCGGAGCCGAGACAATCAAGATTGTGGCTGGACGGGCAATCACAGTTTTATGAAATAATGACTAATCCTTAGATGGAAATGCTACGGAGCCGGAGTTGCTGTCGGGAAGTTTGTTTTTTGTCTTCTTGGAAAATAAACAAAAGTTAGCCAAAAATTCTTGAGATTTTAATTAACAAGAGTATTTTCCCACTTAATGAAATTTTTTTATTTTTTTAAAAACATGTTTTAGTTAGGCACCATTGATAGTAGATTACGAACTTAAAACGGCGTTCAAGCGTTCAAGTAACTTATGTTAAAATAGAACATAATAAAAAAAATCCGACGGTGCAAGCAAAGAAGCCCCCCCCCCCCCAAAAAAAAAAAAAAAAAACCATCACCACACACACAACCAAACCAGGGGCCAACCGCCAAAAATCAACGTAAGCAAAAAAACGGTCCAGGCGGTTTTTGAAAGAATTAAGCGAAGTGGAAAGAACAACCGAAACAGGAAGGGCCTTCCAGGCCTCGACCACATGTTCCGAGAAAAACCTGTGCCGAACGTTGCCGGAGGAGAAACTTCCACAGAGTTTGAGGGGGTGCCCCCTGGTCATTGTGAGAAAGACAGAAGAAATCAGCAGCCTGAATATACATTCGTGTTTAAGTATCCAAAATATTACGGATATACATTCAATCTATCTCACCCAGTGTGAGCTGATAGGTGATTCTAACGGTGTGCTGGTTACGTAAGTGGTGTTAAACAGGTTTGCATGTTGGCCACTTCACGAACTATCCACATATTAAAAACATCAGTAAACTGTTTTGATCTGAAACAACTGAATCACGTTGACCAAGTTAGGGCACGTTTACGCGACCACTCGCTTTTGCATTCTCGCAGCTAGAAGCTAGAAATCACCTCAAATTCCAACATGGCGGCAGTTTTATGTCTGCCGCCTCGCAACGAAAACAGCAAATAACGTGAGTTTAGAAGCGTTTGGGAAAATTGTTTCGTCATGAGGAATTCTTTATATTATTGGCACGGATTATAAGACTGCAAGTATTTACTCAAACGATGTCGGATTTAGCTAATCCATTTAGCGTTGTTACCATGGCAATGTCACATTTGCCATCGCGATCAAATTCTAGCTGCGAGAATGCAAAGGCGAGTTGTTGTATAAACGTGCCCTTATAACGCTATTCTTAAAATATTCGCCATTTCTACATCTTTTTTCGTACAAATTCATAAACGGCCGTCACTGAACCGTTTCAGTAAAAAAATTTCCTTGTTACCTTGTTACCTTTTTACCATTATTAGATAAGAAAGCGTTTAAACAATTATTTACAGAATACAATTTCCGTTTTCGTTTTCGTCCTCTTTTTATTTATCTTAATAAATCCGTCTTCTTTCAGTTCCTCTCTGGAATTCCGTGGAGAATCTTGATCTCCGGAACGAACTAAAACGTTTGTTTTCAGCTGTTATTTCTCGTTTTCGTTTCACGTAGATGACTTTATCAGAGTAGGAAGCTGCTTCATTACCGCTTAGGTCTCACGACTCACATTTCTCATGGCTGTCAAAAAAAAACATGGAGCAAGCAGTTTTTGTGTTGCTGTGGCTAATCTAAGCGTTAGAGAACTCGGTTATTGCACTTGTGGAAGAACGATCCAGTTGAACATACATATATGCCAACGAACGAAGAGCAGTTACCGGACAGTATTTTGTTGACGAATTTTGATCGAATTAAACGCAAAAAGTCCCAAGAGCTCCTGGAAGAGCACAAAGTCGGGCCTAAAATGTTCCAGGGGGTTTCACTCTAGTGAATTTGTTTTTAATCCCGTACGCACATTATTTAGGGATGAGATTGGAACTGACGTCCATTTGGTTTGGAAGCCAGGACACTAACCCCTTGGCTGCTGCTACTCATTTTGTAAGGGATCCCAGGGGCTCCTCAAAAACCTCATGTTGCACGTCTCTTTCTAGCGATAACGGTACATGTATATTTTTTAAGCCTTAAATCGTTTGAATCGAACGACGAGGGGCAAACTGAGGATTCAAACCAAGAAACCTCCGGCGGTGGTCGAGGCTGAAAGCCATATTGTCGACATTACCCTACAACCGTTTATAGCCTGGCATCCCTTTAAAAGGACGGCTACTGAACGGCAAAAAAACTAAGTCCCATCGCGCAACACGAGCTTTGTGAGGGGTCCTCCCCGAGTAAAGCGAGCAGCAACAGCCCAGTGGTTAGCGTCCTCGTCTGCAAACCAAGCGAATGCCGGATCGAATCCCGCGACCCACTCAACTATCATACGGGATCCAGTTTGGCATGGGCATTAAAAGGTTATTGTGTGTGCAGGGTATCTTGAGTCCTGCAGGTATTTTATGAGCGGCTACGTCTTCCTGGAGGGGGCGGCGTTAATCGGCGGCCACCATTGTTTTTGTAGCCATCTTGGATATCAACAAGGCACTCTGCCGTCAAAAACATACAATCGATTATCTGTGTTCGTTCTGGGGCGAACTCAAGATAGGCCGCGGACACTTTAAATATGAACTTCTTGGGAAATAGAGAAAAGCCGTTGGTAATCTAACATTAGTGTCAAGATATAGATAAATTAAAGAACTTGTTAATTAAAGGCACACCTCAGTCAAAGTTGGGAAGATTCCATACGGAAAGTTCACTTTAGCATGCGGTAAATTTATTTTACGAGATCAAATCGACAAACATGAATTCAAATTTGCAACGCCGATCAGTGACGTGCACAGGACGGTAGGGGAGGTTGCTTTTTTTTCCAAATACCTCTTTCTTATCAATATTTACTGGTGCGGGCAGTGCCTAAAGAATAGCCTATTAAAGCCTGAAAATGGCCAAGGGCTAAAAATGCCTGAAAAGGAAGAAAAGGTTGAAAATGGAGCATAAAAGGGTAAAAACAGAGAGGAAAATAATAAAAAAAAAGAAAGCCCACAGAAGAAATGTCCACTAAAACTTACTGTGTCCTTTTATTAACAGTTACCCCTGCCCTTTTGGAGAAGGGGAGGAAGAAGGAGGGGGGGCACTACAAACGCCGATGAAATCTTTTAACACAATTCAGATTTACTTGGCCCGAATACTCCGAGAGTATCATTTCTGTTTTCTTTCGGCTATCACTACAAAAATGACAGTTCTTTTAAATTCTTGTTTAATAACACTACGTATATACCCTTTAGATAAGGAATGTTTTTCATAATGTGTGCAGCGCGTCGCTAATTGACCGTTTACCGACTAGATTTCACTAAGATTTGCCAAACAACCGCCTTAGTTTTTTAAGACCACAAAAAAACAAGATAAGCTGCAAGGAAATATGAAGCTCAAACAATATTGTTTTTGAGTAATTTTTTTTGACGATTATTTTCTTCTTTTTGAACAGACGTGATTTTGGGGGGGGCGGGGCCTCTACGCCCGGCTATCAATACAATCTTTTTTCCTTGTGCCTTTGGGTTGAATAAGAAGCACTTCTTCAGTAGCTTTACTTAAAAGAAAGAAACAAGACGTTTCATTCCAGCCACGTCCACTGTTCTTTTACACCTTGTTGGCAACAGACCATGGAGAAGACAGGACATTGGTCAATATTCCAAGCACGTTCATGACAATTAATTGCGAGAGGAAAGGTCGGAAGTAGGACATAAGTTAGCTGGCCGTCTTACCCTGCGGGGCATTACAAGATACCAGCTACCGAATACATGGGATAGACCAGGTCCTTGGAATAAATGCAACGAAAATGACGCTTGGGATGTATTTATGAAAAGAAACCTCGTCGCCTAAACTGGCTGAGAGCTACAGAGAGGTGACGAAAGCTACGTGCCATGGCAACGTCCATCGGCCAAGCTATTCGTAACATCCTTTGGTTTAATGGTATAACAATCCGTTATACAAGAAGACAAACATTCCTGCTGAAGGATCAATTTGCGGTGGCTTCTGAGCATTCACTGTTTAGCGCCGGTGCACACGTGCGTTTTTTGGACGCGCGGCGACGCTGCGGTGACGCACCAATTAATGCACACGTGCGTTTTATTAACGCGCGTTGACGCTGCGATGCCGCTTCGGTGACGTATGTGCGCGTTGATGTACTAATTTAAGACGTACCAGGGAAAAATGGTATACATCCTTTGCAGATTAACTAAAAAATTCGGATAAGTTCTTTAATTACTTCCCAATTAGTCTTCAATTATTTCTGCAGCCAAATTTCATATTGCAGGATAGTTCTTGACTCCCCCAATAAACAATTCCATGTCTATTTCTTCGAAATTGGACTACATTTTCGGTAACGCTTTTGCGGTAAACGGCGGACGTGTGCACCGCTCAAGTCACCCAAGGTACTCAGAGATGCAATTGCGTTTTTTTTACGCAACGTCGACGCAGGTACGTGTGCAGTACCCAACAGATTTCACGTAAACCAAACCAAAAATGCGGTACCATAGCGTCGACCGCAAATGCAGTACCGCAAGTGTGCACCGGCGCTTACTGTTTCGTTACAGCGAGTGCTCAGATCAAAGGGCAAACTAAAATGCTGACCATTGTTGAAATATGGTCAAGTTTTTCATGTAACGTCTGAAGTAATAGTCCGTGGGATTAGCTTAGCGGTTCTTCGTTGGCGGGGTGATATCGCTACTTTTAGGGGCATTCTTATCGGTTAGGCTTGGTACACCATGTAGCAACTTGGTGACAGCCATTTTTGTTCTTATATCACTACTTGGCTGAAACTTGGAGGGTTCTTTTTGACATTACTTATTTTGTAGCTTTTTTTTGTGGGGGGGGGGGGGTTACATCTTAAGTTTGCCATCGCCCGGTTAGCGGTTCAATCGTTTTGGTTTTTCATTGGTCGGAGTGGAGGGAGGGATGATATCACTACTTTCTTGCGGAACACTTTTCGGTCAACACATAGGTTACGCTTGTCACGCCATGTAGAAAACTTGGTGGCAGACATTATTCTGATATCACGACTTTCACTGGCTGAAACTTGGGTTTTCGCACCCTTGTGGAATTTGTTTCTGATCACTTCTTTGTATTTTTTTTTTTTTGCATGTTTTCTTTGCCGATGCCTAGTTAGCAGTTTAATCGTTTATTTTTTTAATTGACTGTGCGTTTTTTTGTACGTTTTTTTTTTAGCATTATTGATACTGACCTTGTGCCCAATTGCCTGTTGTTTCACTTTTTTTTTAATAATTAAAGGTGCTTTTCAAATGTGCACGTCCATTACTGGTTTTACGAAAATCTTAAAATCTTAAATTTTTAATGCATTTCTTATGAACGGTAGGTTGCAATTGACATAGAAAAGAATTGCCAAGGCCACTACGAAACACAGAATGCCCTTTGTAGTTAACACAAGAGTAGGCCTATTGTTTACAAAAAGAAGGAAGGAGAACAAATATTTTTCACAAAAATACAGTTATTAATTTCCGTCGTTTTTTTTATTTTTTTATTTGTTAATTCCCTAAAACACTTTTGGCATTTTCTTAGTTTGAGAATTTTTGTTTTCTTTCCGCTAAACGAGGACCATGGTCGACTTACACTGAAAAGACCCTGGCAAATCGAAAGCAAAACCGAATTACTCTGAGAATTTCCCTGACCAAAATTTGCTCACTTGATCGTGTACTAAATTCGCCCAATCACAACCGACTTACAGTGAGAATTTCCCTGACCGATATTTGCTTACTTGATCGTGTACTAAATTCGCCCAATCACAACCGACTTACAGTGATAATCACGCAGTAGCTTTCAAAAGCTACTGCGTGATTATCACTGTAAGTCGATGTTGATTGGCTAAATTTAAAACTAAATCAGTTAGGCAATATCCTGCAGCTTTCATTGGTCGACGCAGCGTAATGCTAAACCGTGCAAAACATGGCGAGCGCTTTCAGAAGTTGATAGGCTTTTGGCAGTCACTCGCTTCAAACGTAACAAAGTTGACACGTTACGATACGTTTGTTGAATTCATTTCAAATAAAAGTATGTATTTTCCTACCAGTAACAGTCCGGAAGGCCTTTCTTTCGAAATACGCACTGTGTCGTTCATTTCCGTAACCTAGCAACGCCGGCAATCACACGTAGAAGCCGGTGGCGAAACCATCGTCCTAGGCGAAACCCGTTAATACGCCTGTGTCTTTAGGCGTAACGTCAACGTAACCTAGCAACAAATTCTGAAGACCATTTTGAAATTTATTACGCTCCACTACAGTCCGTATTTGATTGTTTTTTGTTTTTTTTATTATTTGCTCTTGCAATTTTAGAAAAAATAAAATTATGTACTGCATTTATTAATTTATTATTACGGAATTGTTTAAAGTAAAAAGTTTGGAGGTGTGCACCAATGAAAAATTCTTCAGTGGCGGCGAATATCAATTTTATTCCTGGAGGCCGTAGTGCCAGTCGGCGCGCCGATATTTGGACGGCAGCGCGACTTTTATAAAATTTTTAAATGTTGCATACGAAATTTAGAGTGCTGAATACTGAAATATGACGTGAAATTCTCTAACTAAATACCCCGCGAGCTATTAGAAATTATCAAATTTTTTCTACACTCGTGTTTTGGCCCATTAAACTCACTCGTGCTATTTATTGGCAGATAATTTCCCTCGTGCTATGCACTCGGAAAATTAATATCTGCCTAAATAGCACTCGTGAGTTTATAGGGGCCAAAACACTCGAGTTGAAAAAAAATATCGATAATATCCTTAGCTCTTGGGATATTACGTTTGATAATTCCCCTGCAAATCGAAAGTGAAACCCTAAAACGAAATCACTTCGGAGAATCGTTTTGCGGAAAGAAAAACAAAAATTCTCTAACCGAATTCCACTCTTGCTTCTATGAATTTATAATTTGTGCGTTTCAGCACTCAACTCCTTTCCAACAAATCGTCCTTCGGTTTCGGGAAATTAAATCTGGACAGGAGTTTCGTGTGTAAAACACACAAATTATCGATTTCATAGAAGCACTCGTGGTATTATAGCCGATAAGTTTTTATTTTCTAGCTTTCCTGAACGTTTATCCTCTGTTTTTAAAGAAGTTATTTAGTTAAGTTGCTTTTATTTCGGTACAGTTTACAGGGAAAGTATTGGCAAAAGACGAAACTCACACCACAACAACGCGTACTCGCGTGTGGGTAAATACAAAAAAAAAACCAAACATCTTCTGAAAAAAAATAGTAGAAATAAAAGAAATCAGTACTTAATGTGGAAAAGGCAGGGTTTCCAAAATCAAACAAAGGACGATTAAGAACAAATTAATAAGAAAACAAATTTGGAAAAAAATGAACGACTCCTAGAAAACAATGTAACCAAATAAGAAAAGTTGTCAGCGTTAACTCATAATGCTAACCAGTATTATAGTATTTGATCTATATCCACTTAAACAAATGTTAAGCTACGATTTCAGCTATATGTTTAATACTAAAACATTTATGTTTAACATTAAATCATTTTTAATGTGTTGCGAGAAACATTTTTTCTAATATAATAAATTTTGCCCAGGAGAGCACGGAGCCGAGCAGAATTGATGTGGCACTTCCAGTTAATGCAACTGGAAACATCTGTGGAGTGTTAATTTACCATCAGCCGATAGCACACTCCGTTTAAGAGAGAAACGTACAAAATCACGTTTGGTAACTTAAGGGTTAATAAACGTTCGGCAAACCATTCTCTAATTAAAATATGATCATGCTCAGCTTTCTCATTTGTATTAGCAATGTCGCTGTCAACAGTTAGAAGAGACGTGCCAGCAGCAAAAAAAGTAATCTATCAATGAGTCTTTTGGCTATAAATGTTGTTAATGTACATTAGAAAGAGTAACGGCCACAAATCAAATCTCTGTTGTAACTAATACACTACCACTAAGGGACCGGTCATTATTTATCTTCGGGGGGAACCGGAGGATATAGGGGGTGTTCATGAAGTTTTTGAACACTCTAGAACGGGGAGGGGGGGGCTCATACATTTTTTATATACCGTCAAGAGGGGGGGGGTAAAAAACACATTTACCAACTGGAAGAAAAAGTCATTTTTGGACCTCAAAAATGGCACTTTCAGCAATCAAAATTTCTAAAAACGCCTTAGCTTCTGGTAGAAAAGTCTTGGCACCTGTTTTTTTTTTGGCTTCTTCTGTCTTTCATGTCTTGACTTTGTTACGGATGCGGGTATACAAGTAAACAGTGTGTTCATTATACTTGTTGTATGAATCTCCACAAGGGATGGGTGTAAGGAACATTTTATAGAACATTTTTAATCGAACATGTCTTTTCGTTAAAAACGAGACACGTTTATTGCACGTTTATTACAACTATTGGTAACTGTCGGTGGAGAGCTATACTGACGTAGTTTGGCTACAGCAATAATCTTGGCTACAGGAATCATCTGCAGACAGTCAATGAGTATGCGAAAAGGGCATTTTTTATGAGGGGGGATCACATTATTTTTGGACCTTGAGTTGGGGAGGGGGGGAAAACAAGATTTTTTTCAGGGTCTCGAAGGGAGGGGTCATCGAAAATTTGATGGTCACATTTTCACTTCCCCCGCCCCCCCCCCCCCCCCTCTGGCCATAAATAATGACCGGTGCACCAGGAGTGTGCAAATTCTCTAATTCGTGTTATCTGAAGCTATTATCTTCAGCCGTTATCTTTAGCTATAATGCAGACAGCGTCGTTTTCGCCATGATTCACCGCATTTCCTACACAAAAGTAACTTTTTCTTTGTCTTGCTTTAACAATGTTACTAACAAGAGAGGACGAACTTTTGGATCACAGTTGGTGTACTCCCAACATTCATGAAAATAGCATTACAGATGATTGCAATCTTTACAGTTAGCTCTTCTCCAATAGTATAAAACCAAAAAAGGTACCATCCCCAATCAAATGTGAACTGTATGACAAATTTCAGCCAGATCTGTCACATGAAATATTTTATCGTTTTGGTAGAACTTTTTATCAGTACTTCTTCCATTCGTCTAAACCGGAAGATAACGATCTTTACACATGTATTTCACCTAGCATTCCCTCTAGTAGCATGCGGATTACTAAGTTGGATTCGACAAACACGATTGTTGTTGCTCCCAAGTCGGGAATGTGTTGAGTACTCGCATTACGCAGGCAAAGAGCGTTATCTTTTTTCTTTTTTGAGTTTTTTCGGCACGCACTGCAGCGTCGCGTTCACAATGATGGCGTCCCGTGGGGTAACCGGTCTCTCCAATACAGAAGGCCACCAGACGCGTGTTCCGTCCCTCCATCCTGCATAATGCGAATACCCAATACATTCATTCCCAACTGGGGACCAACCATCGTGTTTGTCGAATCCAACTTGGCAATCCGTAAACAACTAAAGGGACTTAACCATTTTGAACAATAAGGGTAGACTTCTAAATAAAAATCAAAAGTTTCCTACTTTAAGAGGATGGAAGAAAATCCTAAAAGCTTTGCCGTACACCAGATTTAATAAAATAATTGTTTCCCCCCCCCCTAAATTTTTTTCTCAGCAAGCCCCATTCTCTCTCATTTCCGGTAAAATGGCTCATTGCTGTCTTAACCATCTGCCACCTCTGCTCGTTCTAGTACGATAGTACGGTAGGCGTAATTATTTTTACTGAAAAGTTTAATGTTTTGTTAATATGTATTTACAGCGTTTAAGGCCGATTACAGCGCCCCAAGTGAGGGTATAAATAAAGCAATGCATTTAATAAACAGCGCCAAGGTCGAGTGGAACGATAGAGTACAGGAAGGTTGGTCCTCCCCAGCTCATTAACTCGTTTTCACGCCAATATTTCGTGCAACGTCGCAGGTTCCGGTCTGGTTTGGCTTGTGTGCATAAGCTGTCGAGCTGCATTGTGACGTCAGTGGCACCAGCAAAATCAACAGCCAATGGAAAAGCAATATGCAATAAGCTCGGAAGAGACACCCCTGAACAGTGCACTTAGTGCTAGCTAATGGAGTCGACCCATGCAACTGTACCAAGCCTTCGGCGAGAATTGTCCTCTATAGAACCCGTTTCGAAGAGTAGTAAGTTGAGACAGTCACCAAACAGCAAGGAGGTGAATAGAACAGCACCATTTCGTTAGTTATCGTTGACAGTTCTCGAGTTTATCGAGACGCAGGAGAAACAAGATCAACCAATCAGAGAACATTAATCCAATGCGGAACGAACGGAAAACAACAAAGTGAAAAAGCAGGTATCAACAAAACTTAACTTTTTAAGAATATAGAACGAACGCCACACGAAAGGCTTTCAGCATGCAGGTCAAACCTAAATTCGTTGTCAATATCATTGTCAAGGTTACGATGTGAGGCAGTAGTAGTTAATAACACTACACTGACGTAATAAACCATTTGAGGATTATGATAGCCACAGTACAACACAGTCCACTTGGCAGGGTTAAGCGAAAAAGAGTCAAAAGCAGGCCCAAAGAGGTTAACATTTTAGCGTAGCACACGTTAAGATTTCTGAAAGAAATATAGGAAAAAAAGTCATAGGCATGTTAAAAAATACCAGCGTGGCCAAGGATAGGTTCTCAGCTCTGTATTACTACACTTAAGACTGGCATCCAGAGCACATTGGAATCTCTAAGAGGACACGTTCAGAGACGTAAACAGAAAACAGAGTAAACAGAAAACCGTGGAATCCTGCACACCAAAAGAATCGAGCTTATTATTGTGCGTGCAGCGTATCTTGAGTCCTGGAAGTATTTTACGAGCGACTACGTCTTCCTGGAGGGAGCTGCTTTAATCGACGGCCGCCATTGTTTTTGTAACCATTTTGGATATCAACAAGGCACTCTGCTACCAAATACGTACTATCGATTATCTGTCTTCGTTCTGCAGCGAACTCAAGATTGGCCACGCATACTTTAAGGAATGAGCTTTGAATGCTGTGTGGAATCAAAAGCCTTGCTGAAATCGGAAAAAAAATTATATCGCATAGAATGGCATTGTCTTCAGTGTAGGGGCATAAACATATATATGCATAAGGTTGGTGAAACATTATCGAACAGGAATGAAACCGGTGGATAAAACTAAGATCATCATACTACGAGAGAAGATTTTTGTAAATTACATGTTTTATCATTCACTTAAACCGTAGTATTTGGCTTGGCTTGTTCACATGAACGTGTACTTTTTAACAGCAATGACTTTTAATTAATTTTCTTTATTTCCTTGTTTTCACCCCTTGCCAGTCCTAAGTAACGATATACAGTATCATCAGTGGATTAAGATTCCTGGCAGGTCAGAAGTGATAGACCTCCAACAGACATTAAGTGAGGTGACTGTCCTCTGACCACCACCATATTTCATAACTTTGATCAGGTTTGAATATTTTTCTATGTACTGAGTGTTGAATCCGTTCCTTTCACTTTGTCAATGATGAAGGAGTTCAGGGAAATACGATGAAAATATTGTTAAAAATTGCCTGATAAAAGAAAGAACCTATGCATATTTAAAAAAAAAGGTAATGCAATATAGCAAAAAAGTAAAGCAATATTGCAAAAAGGTAATGGAATATAGCAAAAAGGTAATGCAATATAGCAAAAAGGTAATGCAATAT
>JAHWFP010060282.1:0-38183 GCA_023313725.1 Lithobius niger | reverse complement strand
TCTATTATTAATACTGGCGATAGCCAGTGTTAGTAAAAGTCAGCCTATGGTCTCTGTGTTAAACTATCAATTTTGACCGTCAATTGCACTGTTTTACAGTTTAGCTGCAATTCTAAAAGTAACACGAATTAATAAACAAAAACGGAACGTTAAATGTTTAGAGTAAGGGTCTAAAAGTCAAAACCTAGAAGGAACACGGACAAGCTTTGACAGTAAGGGTCTAGGTATAAAATTTTGTAAGAGGCTGGTAAGCATTAGACCCTTACTACCCGGTGGTCAGAAATAAATACATTTTGACGAAAAACTGGAAATCCTCCTACAGTGACTCATGTGATGATCCAGTGGTAGTATGGTATACGTTTGCTGTTTTGCTTTATGTTGAAAATTATTTTTCGATTTAGTAACATGGCAGGGTATTCGCAGCAGAGAGCATTACTGGTTACGCTTTACCGTAAATCTACGAAATATAATAAAAAATTCTAAAGCATCAAAAGACAAAATGCCAAACTTCACAAGAAAATTATGTTCTTAAAGTTCCATAACAATATTCTAAGAGCAAAGAAAACCTGCTACAACCGTTCATACACACGTTCTGTCCGAATAGAGTAGAACTATAAGCTAACCACCGGGTAGTAAGGGTCTAATGCTTACCAGCTTCTTACAAAATTTTACACCTAGACCCTTGCTGTCAAAGCTTGTCCGTGTTCCTTGTAGGTTTTGACTTTTAGACCCTTACTCTAAACATTTAACGTTCCGTTTTTGTTTATTAGTCTATTACAATGTTTCGTTTAACTTCGGTTGGTGAACGTTGTTTACAGCTTTTGCGGTACCTCTTTTCTTATTCATTTCCTTATAGCAAGTGTTGGCATAGGTCATGGTAAATAGGCGCCGTGTCGACCTTGACATAGGTGGTACTTGATTGTCGGTTCATCAGACGAAAGGACTCAAGCGAGTGACGCCATTCCCCCTGGAACAGGAGGATGCGTTTGCTACTTGGCAAGCTATCCTTACACGTCTCACGTACGGACTAGCCTTGCACTTATTAAAAGTCATCCAAGCCTGACTCGTAAATTGTAGAGAGAATTCTCCCTGCACGACACATCGTTCGCCAACCCGATTCTGTTCCTTCTGGATACGAGAGATAATAAAAAGAAGAAAAAAATGTTTTATTCTTTTTCTTTTCGAATTCCTGGAGAAGATGAAATATGAAACACGTCTTGGCGCTGCGCGACTCTTTCTTATTAACTTTTGTCACCTCCTGAACCTCCCGAGATGTCGAGAGTCATTTACATAAAAATCTGCCAATTCAGCACAATTAAGAAATCTTGATGCGGAATGTACTTTTTTTTTTTTTAAGTTGGGAACTTAAAAATGCACTAATCCTGTCCCACAAATAAGCCGGCCAATTAGGCGGATGACACATCAACACTCACGGATGAGGAGTCTAAAAAAAAATCTGAATCAAACAACATTTGGCCATCAACGTAAATTAAAGTGTCCTGGCTGTAAATAGTGGGTGTTCCATTAAATCGCAGTACGAAAAGGCCTCGTTAAATGCTACTTTGTCGTACTTAATTCATCGTCTTTGCTTTTAAATGTTCGTCAGTGTGCTTTATACGGCGCACCTGAACATCCAATAATGTTTTGTTTTATAATTTTGTGGGGATGTGACTTAATACGACTTCCTCCCAATTTCACACTTTTTCTGTGTACACGTGGTGGTAAAACTCTGGGAATATTCCACAACTGGTACAGAATATCCATAAAACAGGTTTACAGTAATAATGGGAAAAAATAGTGGGCAATCAGATGAGCATAAAGACAGTGATCTTAATTACCACCTTCAGAGTCATGACGTTGCTAACCTTTCACGGACGCACAGGTTACCGGTGTAAATCAGAAAAGTTATAAGAATCATTACCGAAGGAGGTTTATTATTTGACTTTGAAACTCTGTTAGCCCAGGGGATTTCTTTCAAAACGCTTACCAGATACAACTTACGTTCGATTTAGAGACTTTTGTGAACACTACAGAATTAAGTCGGTTTTAAACCACTCTACGTGCTGGTGGATATAGCTAGATCGGTGATTTAGCAGCAGCCGCCATTTTGCGTGCGGGCTCGTTGGCGTGCGACGAAGTGACGTCACGCTGTATTTTGGTCAGTATACGGTTCACTGCTAGACAAATTGCTCTTGTTATAGTAACTAGAGCAGCCCCCCCCCCCCCCCCCATATATAGCCGGTTTCATAGAGCACTGTCGTGATTTCCCGTTTGTATGAAAATACTGTGATGTCACTACATCTGCCAATTATTGTTAAAGGTCCTTAAAAGCTGTTATTGAAATTAAGCACCACCGTTAGCAGTCGCCCAAGCTTTCATTACTGATTTAGTTACATCCAGGTTTAAGCTATTCAGGCCGCTAAAAATTAATTAAGTGGTTCTCGGGAGTGGTACTAAAAAAAATTGATACGAGCGGACGGTGTTTTTCTTTTAAATTTTATTTCTGATTTTTTAGATGCGAGGGATGGCTTTTTTTTTTTTTTTACCAAACAAAACGAAATCAATAGCTTACATTTCGTGTCGAGTACGGTATGTATGTTTTCATGCCAGAATCAACGTGCAAAAGTTTCACATTTGATAAAAGTCAAAATTTTAGATCCAAGTTTTTAGTTGTGCCATGCCTCGGAACGATCCTTAAATTAGTTTCTAGGAGATCATGTGAATGGAGCAAAGAGCTCATGTTTACGTGGAGCTGACAATTCGGCTCCAGCTATATGTTTGGTGAAAGTGCTGATGCGTGATTCGTACTTTTTTTTTATTTTTAGGCAATGTCACATAAAACGTTTCATGCGCTAAGAAAAAACCCAAGCGTGCGCTCATGAGAACCATTTAATTAATTTTTAGTGGCCTAATCCAAGGCTATGCTAGACCTCAACTGGCTATCACCACTGCAAGAGACATAGGGGCTTAGATGCCAAATGCAGTTATGATCGAAGGTTGGTAAAAACATGACATCATGTGTGCAGTGTGTTTTTGTTGAAAAGACAAGTCGAATCATTACGTTACAGACCATTCAGTTTGAAAGACACACAAACAAACAAAAGAATTAAGATTATCGAGTTTCCCACTGCGGACACACACACACACACACACACACACACAAACAACAAAAAACTACGATCTTATATAGATTTTATTCCTTCCACATAAAATTGGCATTTATTCGACAGTTATCTTAGTTTTTGAGTTGGTAGTGCTTAACATTTCCTTACAATTTTTCAACTTAACCAGTGATCCTAACCACGAGCAGCACAAGGAGGAATTTCCAAGAAATTCTACCGCATGCTCTACCACGGATTTGCAGAAAACGTACGTTTAAATTATACTATATCTAGGGTTTTACTTTAATAGGTAGATTTTTACCTACATGGTATGAAATGTGTGAAATATATCACTCGTGCTGAACTGGTCCAGTAAACGGGAAGTAACAAGCAAAAGCATTGAAACGAGCTTATTAAGAGTTAGCAAGTTTCTTCCTTTTGACTTACGGTTCCAAGCCAGTTTCCACACGGGCTGGTAGTCAATCTCTGTTGCCTTGGTGAAGTATAATTGTGGCGATGTTGAACAACCTAGCCTGGACTGTGAATTTTGGGACTCCTGTCGGCCTTGTGACAAACGGTGAAATGTGAATGGAGAGCTACAACATGGATATTCCCACGTCCTATGAACGTTTAGGCATTTATAATCTGCTGTATAAGCTGATTACGTTAATGTCAACAACGTAATGACCTTGAAGTAGGCAGACAAGGTCAGTTCTGTTACTAAACGCTCTTCAGATTCCTTACAGTTTTGTCATTACTATACTACAAACTCGCTTTAGTCATATTCTGATTCACATTTATAATAAATTTGCAAAATATCAAAGCAGCCGTGTGAAGTCAAATTTTATTCAATTCTAAATAAAAACTTTAGGCTAATCAATTTTTAAAAGGTTGTGATGTCGAAGGGAAAACTACAGGCTAAGCTTAAGTAAAAAAAAAAAATAGAAATAAACCGGAAAATTTATTTTGTGAACAGTGGACATCACTCGCCTTACCCCCCCCCCCCCCCCCCAAAAAAAAAAAGATTATTACAAATGTCGTCCAGCCGTACTTCAAATAATATTCCTAACAGATTTTAGTTTACGGCTTGTAATTTGTTGGACGCCGTTTTAAGCAGCTTGATATATTTTATGGAATCAGCCCTCACATACCAGTGTTGCCCCAACAAGTGGCCCCGGTTCAATCGTGGCTCGGTATGAGATTAGGATTAGACTTGCTTTTATCCGACTCGAGTAAATAGACACTGGGGCTAAGCTCAAGAGACATTTATTCACAAATCCACTTAAAATAAAACACGGAGGGCCCCTCAGTTAAGAATAGCTGACAATTAAAATAAAGTTATGGTTTGGATGACAATATTTACTCAGTTTCGTTACACCGGGTTGATAAGAAACAATTGCGGTTTAAAACTCTACGTTAAAACTCCGGTGAAACATGACACCTGCCGCTGAATAATGCGGACGATAATTACTGCTGACAATATTACGTGACTCCAACCCAAATTATAATTGCGTCTGCACTCCACATACATTAAACCAGTTCTTGGAAACAAACGGCGGCAAACGTAGAACAAAACTTAAGTGAATGCTGATAAAAAACATTTCCTTAGTATTTTTTCCTTAATGAGATGAAAAGCCGAAGATCCAATTTTATGGTACTTTTTTTTTCGGATTTTGCAGGCTGCCATTAGTGGGTTAACGTGTAGAGAAATGAAATTACTGGTTTTTCTTCATAGGAAAATCCAACGAACTAGCATTATAGCAACAGAAGTCGCCGGCACTAGCTGGTTCCCGCAAAATTCAGATCCCAGGACGTTACCTATATCTGAAACATTTTGTATCCCAGGACAGCACTGTCCGAATTAACAGACAGCTCTAAAAAAATATATTAAATTGTTCCTCTCGTCAATTGGAATGGGACAGGTAACCCGGTTTGATTTCGCTCCCTTAAGTAAAAAAACAACAACAAACTTCTGTAACGCACACTTAAAATAGTATTGAAATTGATTGGTAACCTTCGTTTACCATTTCCCATCACTCTCGAATCATCAATAGAGTAGTGACATTTGCCGCCATATTGGCACCAGATTGGCACCAGTATGGGTTTTGGAGGGTATAACTACAAGGTGCACTACATAAAAATGGAGGGAAAAACAACGGAAGAGCGGATTCTTAGGCTTAAAATAACGTTGGTTTCTCCAACAACAAATATCGCGCGTTTTAGGTCTAAGAAATCACTCTTCACAGCATCGGTTTCAGTATGACGCCCTTCTGTTTCTTTCTGAAGTGCCCCTTGCAGCTAACCCATTAGTAGTAAAGTATTAGTGGTCAGTTGTAAATATCAATGTTACCACACCTTTTTTTTTCCAGCAAGAACCTGTTCAGCTGTGTCACTAACAGGGACTTTGGCTGTCAGGCGACCAAGTCTCTCGATCAACGAAGTTTCAGCTTTTCTGTCGCATTATTATTTTTCCTCGGATGCCTGAAAACAGCCAAACTGCCTTAACTGTGAAAGACACAATCTGCTAGTGGTCGCCATGTTCATACACATTTTATGTGGATAGGCGGACTTTGATGTGGTCATTGACCCTTGGCTGTTAATAATGTTATCGAATCTTGTAACCTCCAGACGCTAATTAGGCTCTGCTTAGTACCTACTGGCAAGGCACAGCACTAAATACTGTTAACGTTTTTTCTACTTTTCACTGTGATTTTGCAATAAGCCAACTGAGCGTGTTAGAGTGCATTTACAAAACTAAATCTCGCCGACTAGTTTCAAGTCACGAGTGAGGCGATGTGTCGTTACTATGATTTCGCCCATTGACCAAACTACTATGACATCTCTAGTGGTTCAAAACGTACAGTCCATGATAACGATATAACCGCAATTACCTTTTTTCCACATAGACAGGATTGCAAGGGCAAAAGGCCTCCTCCATCCTTCCTTTTCCCCCTAATCCCCCCCCCCTCCCCTCACACCTTCGACTCAACAACTAAACATTTCTGGGGGGTCAAGATTGTAACCCACGTTACGGTATTGTTCTGAAAACGTAATTTTACACGATATTTTTTTCCACCGTGAATTATTTTGTTTCCTTCCTCCTTAAGGCCTCTCCAGACAGAAGAAAATTTCGTGCGAAGCAATGCGCGACTACGTGCCTACAAGGTCAAAATTGCTGCAATCGTATGATTAGTGTTGCGTTAAGAACGAATATTGAAGTCTTTTTTACACCATACTACGTCGGCGTGCAGCTGCGAGCAGCCAGTCTGGTTAGGGCTTTACTCTCAATTGCGGCTCTTCTGTTGCAGCAACAATTATTCCAGTGGCCAAAGTTTCGCATTGCATTCGCTGTTTCAAAAGAAGCTACATTTCCGACTGACAGCATTCAGTCGTCCAGCGCCAGTCATCCACTTTCTCTGCCTGTAGCTCAGAAATAACGTCGTAATAAACTTTCCGGTGTTCTTGCGGTTTTCCCTCACTGTCTTGCACTACATCAAAAGGGGAGGCAGACCTTTATTCTTAGCGACACTCACGACGCAGATTTGGGTATCTGGCACGCAAGACAGCCACCAAAAGGATTTCGTTCTGTGCGGAATCGCGCGAAATGGAGGAGCCACAATCGGAAATCAATGCTATTTGCATGTCGGGACGGCCATTTAGGCCTAAAGTAGTCTTAAAATAGGCTTAAAGCAAGTCCCCATGCGAAACGATTTCAGATTTTCAAGGTGTCGCGGTTAATAGACGGGCATTTGAATTTATATTGCACCTGGCGAGACTCAAATTGGATGGTTATTCCAAAGCAGCGTGAAATTGGACGATGAAAGTTTGAAGGAGGGTGTAAAATGGCGGGAAAAGCGGACATATAAAGAGAGCTTTGCACCGAGGGGATTGGACATGATGTACTAGTTGACTCAGGACAGTTTGCAAAGCCCTGACAGCGTCGTAAAAAGGCGACATCATTTTCAGGAAATTTCAGTCTGGAAATAAGTGCCCAGCCTACATACGCGAGTCGTGTTTATTCGAAAAAAGCTGAGGATACAGCTGTACTATTTAGAACATTTTTGTTGGACACAATCGCAACACACAAGTGTATACGTGTGATAACAAAGAACTTCCAACGTAAAAATAGCAAAGTTTTGGCGAGTACAACGCTTCCATGAAAAAAGAAAGGAGGAGGTACGTTATTTTTGTGTATTTATTTATTTATTTATTTTTTTTCAGTAACGGTAGTACATTTCTTATGTAGTGGCCTCTTTTAATTTGGTTATTTTAACCAACAATTACAAATTAAAAGTAGTGTCAGATTTAATCGGGGGAATAAGCACATTTTTGGCCGTACAGTAAATTAATTTTTATTGCAAAAAACTTTGTCGTTGGTTAAATTGAATTATATAATAGATTATAATAGAATATATAATAATATCAGTTTGTCACAATAGAAACAGGTCAGGCAAGTACCCTAGGATCACTAACAGCAAGCCCAATTTAAAAACAGAAGACAATATCATATAAAGATATAGATTTGGTCGTGGGAAGGTCAGTGGGATGAGGTATGGGGACACGAATGCCTTACCACCAAGGTTAGACCTGCCAGGGGCTCTAAGGCCCCCGATGGCATCGCCAATCGTGTTGGACACAGGAGGTGTAGGATTGGCCCAAGTAAAAAATAAAAAGCAGATGAACAAATGAGATGGTTAAAAAAACATCGTTATATAAAACATCGTTTTATATAAATATAGACGACAGTGCCGAGCGAAGGCTAAAACGATGACGCCCAACCCCCCCCCCCCCCTCAAAAAAATTATGACCGGTATCTCTTACTAATATCTAAGGGTAGCATCAGAAACACACTTAAGGCTTTAGACTTTTAAAGAAATAAAAAAGGGAAAACAAAAAAGTCATCAAAGTTGATTCGTTGTAATTCTTTCAAATCCACATTCTGAACATTGTTACAACTGTCCTTTTTCCAACCAGTTTTTAACTCTGCCAATAATGCTCTTTTAACGACAAATTACGAAATTCATATTTTTTTAATGCAAAGACTTTAATGCATTATTGTCGCTCGAAACTTCATTTTAGTTTAAAATAACAATGCTCGTCGGTATGTGTCTCTTATTGGCCATTGTGTCAAGTTTTTTGTTTGTTTACGTTTTGTCTTTCTGTGGTGCAACATGTTAAAATGTAGCTGGAAAAAAAAGTAGAGGGATGGGTATCTGCAATTGCTTGCAATGAAGTAAGTAAATTATTGAAATTTTTACGATTAACGTCACAAATTGTAACGTCGAAAATTTAACCACGCATGGTTAATGTGGGAGATCAATAGAGCAGTGACCTGTGACGTCACAGTTTGCTGCGGTACTGTCATCATGTGGCCGTGGAGCCCGACCTCTGGCTAGACTGGTGGTGAAGACGGCTTGGCTTTCCGCCATTTTGTTATTTTGGCTTGTTTCGTGCCATCAGCGCTGGTGTCATGTTTATCCATCAAGATGGTTAACGATTGTCGGATTTCTGGTTGAGGAGTAGAGGGTTCGTCCTTGTTTAGATTTCCAGCGATTTCCAGCGAATTCCTTCCTCCATGGCTAAAACCAGGTAACGTCGTCTGCTTGCTTCATACGCGATTATTTACCCCACCAATACAAGATGGCGGCACGCATTGTTCGGTTGCCATGAGCAACGGACAGCGATGACGGTGCTCTATAGTTACTATGCGCGTAGTCGTTGTGGTTTTGTATTTTTGTGTCCAAACGAGTGCTGTGCAAAATGTACTCGAAGAAAACGTAATTATTTGTAACGGAGTAAACCGTTGCAGTTTCGTTGACCATCCCAAATTATGATCACACAGGTAATAACAAACTGTACTACAACACGTGTTAATATAAAAAGGGCAACTACAACGCGGACAAATTTCAAAAGTGCCGCAGTGGCAGAATTTTAGGCTATGCACCGTGCCCGTTCTTAAACCTAACCGAGGGTTCAGGTTCAGACAAAACCTGGAGAACGTGGACATCTCAGGGAAAATGAAAATAGAGCCAGAATCTCAGGGAAATTTCAGGGAAAACAAGAATTTTTTTGAAAAACAGGGAAAAGACAGGGAAATTTGAAAGCCTGCCCTTTCGTCTGATCTGTAAGTTCTAGTGAATTAGCAGATCAGAACAATAGCCCAGGCTAGCAGCAAATATTTTAATTTGTGCTTTAATATGTTCAAGTATTTTACATATAACTTCAATAAACCAAATCTTAGACTAGTACCAATATCTGTGATGAAAATGCTTTAGCCCCATATCTGGACTAGTCTCCAGCAGCTATTTTCCGGGATGTTGGATTATTTTGGTACAAATATTAATAAAAATATTATCTAACTTACTGCTTGTTTCCCTAATTATACATCGTGTAAACACCTGGAAATTGCCATTGGATGCAACTGGAAAACCTGGAAATGTCAGGGAAATCGAGAATAAAAAATTGTCTGAACCCTGTAACCTTGCACAGGGTGGCCCACAAAAAACCGACGACCCAAGATTTTTAAAGTCCAACTTTTCTAGTTAGCACCCCTCAGAACCAGGAGAGGCCAGAAATCTTCCCGTTTAATTAGTTTTGATATCTGACCTATCCTGGTTCTGAAGGGTGCTAACTAGAAAAGTTGAACTTAGAAAATGTTGGGGCGTAAGTTTTTTGTGGACCACCCTGTACACACACAAAAAAAACTGTTAGCTAATGGGAATGCATACTGAAAAGGGTCGCGTCGGGGGTACATGAACAGAATAATCAGAAGACGACGGGAAAATAACCGGAGTGGGAGAGGGGGTGAGAGTGACCATAGTGTGAGCTATCGAGTGACGAAATACCTGTGGGCGTTGGAAGCACCGAAACAGGACAGGTTTTGATGGTTTAAGGCAAGTTATTCCATAGCTTCAACTTCATGCAAAATGCAAAGGTGTATTAACGCAACGCAAGTTCGAAGCTAGAAGTTGAAATACCATTAAATTACAGCATGGTTTCAGGTTTAACTCCGCCGATTAGTAAGGAAATAGACAATAGAACACCGTCAAGTGACGTCATTTTGGCCACGAGATACCATCTGGAGGGCGTAGCTACAAAGTGCACTAGATTAAAATATAAGGGAAAAAACGGGAATTCTAGTCAAGACATTGCTTTGAGAGCGGATTTCTTAGGCTTAAAAAAACGTTGTTTCTCCAACAAGAAAACTTGCGCGTTATAGGCTTAAAAAATCCAGTCTAATAGCATTGGCTTCAGTAAGACCCCCTTCTTTTTTCCCTCCAGTGCCCCTTGCAGCTACCCCAGTTACCGACTCCACCATAGAGTTATATACAATAATACTACGTTATGTCACTGCCCTATAGTAAAAGTTCAAAAGCTAATGAGGAAGATTGTTCCTTCAGGAATTATTAATACTTTTCGAGGATTGCTATTGGATGCATTGAACCAAACGATGTAGGACGGAGCTACCCAGTACCCAGATAACATTATTACCATGCCGACGTCTCTTTTGTCATCGCACTGGAATTGCAACGAACTTTTAGCTGTACGAGGAGCGTAAACACACCCCAAGATACCGCAGTAAAACTTTCAGCCAGAAAATGGAGGTGACATTTTTCACCATTCGTCCGCTATATCCTTTCCGTAAGGATTGTGGTCGCAGCAAATAGAGCGTATAGATGAAATCCGTCAGTTGGAGGATTATAAGATTGGGACGTGAACAGAATCCTGTTGAGATTTGCCCATCTCCAGCACAGACAGATGGGTTTGTCTTGACAGTCACCTTCAGCCCTGTCATCTTTGCGTTCTTTCGCCGAAACACCATCCCCGATTTCAATGTTTGCTTCGTTTGCCACCGAGGCGCCACGTTTTTTTTTTCCTGTTACGCTAGAAGAGAGGCTGTATTACCCGAGGGACGTGTGCTAATATACGAGATGACGTCGAGTCTCCCGCTGCTTGTCATGGCATGCCTTGCCTTTAGGGACAGTTTTATCACCAACTCCCAGACCTGAGACAAACGGGCAGGATTTTTTTTGGTAAGTTTTGGAACTTTTTTCTTTTGTTGCAGTGCTGTTTGGTGTAAACATCCGCCGATGCTCGACCATGGTTTTTTTTGTTACACTACACCACTTTCTGAAAAACTGGGTTGCCCTTCAAAAACAAAACGAAATAGCCTCGATAACTGTTTCGTCATTCTTTTTTTTTCCGAGAATCGTAGCATCCACCAACAAAACAGATCACAAAACCTGCCTGCTAGTTTGTCAGAGGTGAGCTATAAAGTTTGTAGCTATGAAGTTTTTTTTTCCCTCCATTGGTATTGTTTGTATACGGCAGTGACACGACGTAGTATTATTGTATATAACTGGTGGAGCCAGTTACTGGGTTAGCTGCAAGGTGCACTGGTGGGGGAAAAGAAGAGCGTCTTACTGAAGCCAATGCTATATTAAACTGGATTTCTTAGGCCTAAAACGCGATTTTTGTCGATTGGTTGGCAGTTGCTGACATTTTTAAGCAAGTGGAATCTTTATTTTCCAATTACAACCTAAGCAGCATAAGGGATTGGAGAAAACAACGGTTTTTTAAGCCTACGAAATCCACTCTCAAAGCACTGGCTTGACTAGAAGTGCCGTTGTTTAACCCACCATTTCAATCTAGTGCCCCTTGCAGGTACCTCTCTTGTAGCAATATGACGTCACTTGACGCTGCTCAATACAGTGTAAAGAGTCCACAAATACCTGCTACCACCTCGGTGCCTTTGGGAAACTTTCAAGAGTTCAATACGTTGTCGTCCACCATATCGAAAATTGTAATCATGCGCTATTTCTTGACCCAGTTGTCGCATTTATTTTAAATTTTTTTTATATTTTACAAGTCAGTTTTACAAGTCAACAGGGAGTTTCTTTTTGTAAGTTTAGGAATTTTTTGGTTGCAATGCTTTTCTTTGGAAACATTCGTCAATGCTCGACCATGGTTTTTTATTACACTACAACACTTACAGAAAAAAAAAAACGTTGTGAAAAACAATGTTGCACCCCAAAAGCAAACAGAATAGCCTCAATTACTGTTTCACAGTCTTCTTCGATGAATTATGGCATCATCCAACTAAACGGATCACAGAACCCCCTTAAGAACCCGGCAGCAGTGTGGTGAACCCTGTTTGCATTTATGAAGTTTGTTTTTGTTGATATTGATACAGAGTCGACAAATACCGGGCACCACTTTGCTACCTTTCGAAAACTCTCACAATTCAGTGTGTTGTCTTCCACCACACGGAAAACATTGTAATCTTGAGACATTTCTTGATTCAGTTGTCGTATTGCCTTCATTTCGCTCATCCCAATATGGTAATTAATAAAATAAAATAAAACAAAATAAAATAAAATAAGATATAACTGAGACAACTTATCAGTTGATTAAATAACCACAACAGCGAATCATCAAAATATTTCCGAATACGCATGTATTTAAAATAGTCTTTTAGGCACATCAGCACCACAAAAGGCAGTAAAAGCCCTTCATTCGTATTCTTTGGCAAAATAAAGAAATTGAAATGCTGCGCGGGGGAAAAAATACATCTTGGAAATAGTACATGCCATATCTCTTCATTGAAATTTCATCAGCACTACAGTGACAAACAGAAGAGGCATGAAAGGCTGCCTATCGGTTTAAGACTCGAAGGTATAAAATAATGATTGCCCATTTTACTTTTTGTGTCGTTATAAATAAAGAACCATGTATGGCACCCCGTTAAAGTCTGCAGAAGTAACGAAAACTGGTTGTGATAGTTTGGTAGTTAAGTAACAAAGTGAGTTGAGCATTTATAAGAAATGGAATATAAAAAAATGTAAGAATATAGATCATGCACTTTGGTGTATGAGGGGTGTAGTGAGTTGAGAATTTAATATTTGAAAAATAGTCTGGCCATCCGAGCACTTGGAATTATGGGAACAAATAAGCTTGACATTTGCGGCATAAAGTGAGTCGAGTAAATAAATAACAAATAAAGTGAGTTGGCTTTTGACCAGCAGCATAAACTTGATGGTTATTAAAGACCGTCTTCTCCTCTAGTTCTTCTCTTTATTACTGGAGTACGCGGGGATGTCCTCGAGCTCTTGCCGATTGTCACATGTAAAACATCTAGAAGCTTGTATGTAGGGTCCGCATGTCACGAAATAATCTTAGAAACGTAAACGAAGTGTATTTTAGTTGAACTTAACATTTGTTTTAGTTTGTTTTAGCTCTTCTTTAGTTGAACTAAACATTTGTTTTCTTAATCCTCTTAAGCGCGCAAAAATACTGAAGTCTAGGCACAGCTTAATAATTAATCTCCTCAAATCGCCAAATGCAATTTGTGGTAAAGGCGCTCACCAATCTCCTAACTCCAATGGACAGTCGATGGCTAAGCTCGTAATAAGAATCTGCGTGTGACATTCTTTACTTCGACATTGACTGTTCTAGATAATGCGTTCCTTGCTTAATTCAGATAAATTGGCCTACTCGTTAGTTACTGACCTGCGTGGGTTGTACCTCTGCCGCTGTCAACAATGAATCCGATGATAAATCATTTTCATTTTGGAACTTGGTCAAGTCCACTGTTCTGCAAGGCTACGTCCTCCATCCTCTTCTTTTCCTTCCGCTCTCTAGCATCTCGTCGCTGGTGAACTGAAAATCGAAGGCAGCATCCCATTTTAAACAGTCTTTTCCGACAGCGATCAAGTAGGAATGCCCTGCTGAGGGCATGGCTGAATTTATTCCCGAAGAAAATTCCCACGGAATAAAATAAAGAAAAAAATCCGGGAAGAAACTGGAAAGTATGTAAAAATACACAAAAAAAAAACTCTGAGTAAAATATGGGTGGCTTAATACACATTTAATTGACTGCCACTGAATTAATGAAACGTTTCAATTTCCTGTATAATTTGTCGGTTCCACCTATGAGGTGAAAAATAACAGCATTATTTATTCTAAAGAGTTGGAAAAAAGGGGAAAAAAATCCGGAGACTTTTATGGAAGAAACTTGCAGCTGTTACTTAAAATAATTTAGTACAGAATCGAGCGTTGGCAAAAACCCAAGTGTCACGTGTTGTCTTGGACCCCCCAGCTCTGAAGTGTCAAAGAAATTAGGGTCCCTTCAAAAACTAACAGCTCCGATGTCCCGTGAAAACTCGTCCAACTTGACATTGTTATTCTTATAGATATTTGCTGCTGTAATGGATGACTATTTATTTTCAGACATCCGTCGCAGTGTCCGTGAACTGAAGCAAAAAAACAGGATGCGGCCATCTCGACGAAAAAAAGTTCACTTGTCATCATATGGCCAGGTGTCGAAATCGGGTCTTCAACAATGTCTCGACTGCTTTAACCTCTAAGTTACCACGATAGCATTCAAATCGCCGCAAACTGGCTTTATAAGCTCTGACCCGTAGCCGCTTAGATACGAACGTACGCCTTCAATGTATAACAGCAAAAAACTAAGTCCCAGCGCGAGCTTTGTGAGGGGGCCCCGGGAACCTCGAGCAAAGCGGGCAATCACAGCCCAGTGGTCAGCGTCGTCGGCCCCAAACCAAGAGAATGCCGGTGTGAATCCGAGAACCGACCCGAGTCCCTCTAAAAAAAGGGTCTGAACGTTTTTTCAGGCGGTTATGGGTTAACTTCAGTCACAAATATAAGGACAGACGCCATAGGAAGCCACAATGTAACATTAGTTTGTGGCGATATGAATGGTCTAAATTATACAAGGTAAATTGGAAACAGGCCATTAACGGAAATCGGACGCCTGAAATAATGTGGTGTGGCAAGCCATCTTCATGTGCTTAGGGTTTATTCGGGTGACGTGACCCGATTTCGAAATCCTTCACCAGATCACTGCTTCAACGCCTATAAGGATCCACTCGTCCACTGTTGATCAGAATGGTGGTAGTAGCTTCGAGGCACAAGTCGGTCGATGTTCCCTGCTACATCGTGACTCTACCGTCCCTGGACGCTATGACGGGAGTTAATTTATTTATTTTCTTACTGTAGTCTCACGTTTGAGTTTGTTTGTCTGTATCTGTTGATTGGTTTATGTGTTTGTCCCACTCTTATTTATTCAAAAATTATCTTATCATTTTACAGGTTGGTGTCTAGGTAAATAATGATTCCACGAATCAGTCCACAAAATTTAACAAAAAGTGACCTATCACTGATCTTATTTAAAGAATGTTGCGGTCGTGTCTAACAGAGCTCCATTGGATCAAAATAAAATTACAAACCCACTTTCACAGTAATGCTATTAGCTCATTGTTTGAGATACGAAAGACCAATCCCAACATAACTCTGTTAAATTTGTGTTTCTGTGCTTTACATGTGTGTGTTGACTTAAAAACGAAACCCACTATGAAGGTATAATCAGGCAAAACGGTTGGGTACACAATCATAAACTTAAATTTTGTTTTAAATCATAAAACAGTATGTATATTAATACATGTACTAGCGGAGTCGCTCGCTACGCTCGAGGAACTTTTATGCTGCAACTCTTGTGCTGCTGACAGACACTCCACGTCTAAAACGATCAAGCAAATGGTCAGAGTGCAGTACGCCTTTTTCGTAAGGCATCACTGCATAAACAAATGATAACCATAAATCATTCCAACAGTCTGGCCATCCGAGAGCTACGTCGGCGTCGATCCATGTTTCCAGTAATTTCTTTAAATCCAAGAGCATCGCAAAATCATGTGCTGGTTATTTCGATGCATACTATAATTGTAACTATATTGCTCACAGTTCGTCCATCACATTCCTAAGCGCGCCTGTATTTCATCTATATCATTCAAAACATACAATTTGTTTGTTTGCACGTTGTATGTCTTCGCCTCCAGAAGTAATCCCCTATGAAGGTATTTACTTTACGTGGAAATCGCTCGCTCTGCTTGCTCAATCCACGCACCACCGTGCTTCAGAAACACGAATGTTCGGCACCCTTTTAAAACCAGATTTCCATGTATCAAGTCAGTTGATTGTTCAAAACCAATTTTAGTATCTATATGTGTTACGTTGTGAAATACGTCGTCCGTTTAGGTTATTTTTTGCGCGCATCCTTTTCCATATTATCTCTCTTCGCTCGAGGAGGTTTGCATGAACAAAGTATGACGTCATGAACAAACATCATGAGGGATTAAAAAAACGTTGACGTTACTTTTTTAAGGGTTTTAAGGGCCATAATATCAAGGTACAGCGATGAAAATAAGCCAATACTGAGAGCAATTTAATTGTCTTTCGTTTGGTCCTACTCCCATGTTTGTAGGTGCCCTGGTTCCAGAGGAGTAGAGGTATAAACAAACGCACGCACGCACCCATATCATTCGATCTTAATGATGTAGACTAGCCACATCGCTCGCTTCGCTCGAGGGGATTCCCTATTGCAGCACCTCTTTAAATAAGGTTTAGATGTCTACTTAGTTTGTCACTATTCATCTGCGTCACACCGTACTTGTACGCTTGTGTTTTTCATGTGCCTGTTGAATCGATTTTTGAGCAAGGCTGCGTGTGTTTGCTGATTATTACTGAGAACAACCAGTTATTAACTGACTTGTTCCTTGTTGGTCTGTTGCCGCCCAACGATTGTTGATGGACGTTCCCGAAATGTTACCTGGTGCGGTTAACGCTCGCTAAAACCCTATGAGCCCTTTCGAAAAATTAGAGGCTTCCACGTTAAAAATTTGGTTAACAATCGTTGACGTCACGTATTGTTGTGTGATTGTTGCAAACGGTCATTTTTCGTTAATTTGGGGCGTTTAGGAACTAAATTTGAATTTAAGAATACGCCTAAGAGAAATTCGGAGAAATTGCCTTTCTTCCAAACCCTTTCTCCAATTTTTGAGGCCGTTATTTCAAGAGGAGTAGAAGGGCACACATATAAATAAATAAATAAATAAATAAATAAATAAATAAACACACTGAACGATTTTAATTATGTTAGGTACTATGTACATGTTTTTATTCTCGGAGCCTTATATCATCTGCATCAAACTGTAGACGAACGGGCTATCTATTGAAGATTAACAGACGTGTTTGAAAATAAAGAAGTGCACTAAGGGAGGGGGGGGGGGTATAAAACAGGAAATTCAATCCGGGAAACCTCCATTCATTGCAGGGGCTAGGATAATGTTCAAAATATGTGACATAGCTACTGGAGGAGCCTGGTAGTATCTCACTAGTGTGACAGTACAAACTAGTGTGGTCGGCACAGACTGGTATGGACTTTGCCATGGTCGCCTTTCCCGTTATTTACCAGGACAGCTTCTTTAGGTAGGTAGGCTGACCTCTGCCACCGCTCAGCCACTTACTGCAAGTTACAATTAAATTTTTAAGTTTTTTTCTTATCGAAAGTTATTAACTCTGCTATCGAACCACGACCTGACCCACGTATTGAAACACATGACACGTGTGCTTGTACGTATCGTTTTATGTGTTGTCTTTTAAACCACGCGCCAGCGCTATTTGCCGTGACGCGCGTATCACGTGTCTAGGCTAGTCCACTCAGCCGACCAAAGATCCGATATTCTCGTTCGTCAGTGGCTAATTCATGATGACGTCACGGCAAACAGCCGTGGCTTGTGGTATAATTGTATATTAATTTCTGATTCATTTCCCTGAATTGTACACAACATTGTTTGTAAATTCTCTGGTTATAAGTATTGCTGTGTTCATAATAAATGGTTGATTTTGATTATTTGAATCAAAATCTCCAAAACTCCTTGCCCAAATTTGTTGACTACGAACATAACAAGAAGGTTATTAAATGAATCCGAAACTGGATTCAAAAGTTATCGTGGAGACAGACGGACTTCCCACCGCGTCAGTCAAGAGCCCTACGATTTGACTAAATATTTGACGTAAGCTAATAATAACCCGAAACCAAATTCTGCCCGACGTGTGCCTCGTTTATATTGCGGCGTAACTCTTTCGTCTATTGGCCCTTAATGTCACGTGGGAGCAACAAAATAAGAACCGCCGGTCGTCATTCTCACACCGTGAAGGTCGTAAAGGCTGCCCCTTTTGTGCTTCACCCTTTTATGTCGACATGCCTTTGTGAATACACCTTTTGTGAATACATTACATCACAATGGTAATAAAATTCCGTTCATTTTATAGAACCAGAAGTAACTGAAAACACTGAATTCTACTTCAGTACACTTATCATTGTTTTCAATTCTACGGCTGATAAAAAAAAAACCGTTGGGAATTGGAAAAAAGGGAAGAAAAAGTCTAGCGAAAAAAGCAAGATGTAAAATTATATTGTTTTTTTTTGTGTGTGTTTGTGTGGCTGGCTAATTGCCTGAAGCAGTTGATCTGGCCGATGACTGGAAAGTGGTCAATGTCGGACAGGGTAGTGCGAGAAACTACCACCCACTTCAGCAGCAATAGGATCTATTCTGGTATATTCAGGAGATTATGTGGGAGTCGAACGGCGAACGGAGATTAGCCGGTTCGAATCCCCGGGTTTGTCCTTCTCCTTACCACACATCCTTCTCCGTCTAAAACTTAGACAAAGTTCAAAATTGATCCAGGTCTGTCTAGCGCATTAGTTTTCTGCAGATGACGTAAAGCTCCAAGAAATGTATTACAATTAAAAAATAAAAACTTAAAATAATTAAAACGATGTTAATATTTGATCTCCATGATGATCTTTATTATGGGGATTTTATTTTCAGTGTGAGCTTGCCCGTTTGGTGAATACGAAAAAGTATACGGCACGCTGAATTTCTGAATTAAAAGAAAAAAGATTGCTGACTGCTACAGCCTCTAAAAGAAATCCAGACACACGCTGGTGTGTCACCACCAAGTAGACGAGATTAAGTGTTGTTATAGTTTAATTGTTAGAGCTTGATTATTGTCACATGGCGGCTCACTAGCAGGCTCCCATGTTATTTCTGATAGGGTATGTTGGAAATCTTGAGTGAAAATTAAATCCGCCATTTTTGGGGGGTGATGTTTCACTTTCCTGGGTATGTATCAGTTGAGCTTGTTGGTTGGGTTAGGTTAGTGACGATGCCGTTCATTGTTGCTATCGCGTCCGCAGGTTTTGTGGGCGCAGGTTTTTGTTGGCGCATGAGCGTTGGTTGTTAATATTACAACAACCAACGCTCATGCGCCAACAACCTGTGCCCACCAACAAAATGTGGACGCGATAGCAACAATGAACGGCATCGTCACTAACCTAACCTAACCAACAAGCTCAACTGATACATACCCAGGAAAGTGAAACATCACCCCCCAAAAATGGCGGCTTCAATTTTCACTCAAGATTTGCAACAGGGTATAAAGACACAGGTGAAGAGTAGATGAGAAAGTGCCATTTTCTAAAATGGAGGTTGCAGCTAGAAGTACGTGGCCCTGAAGTGGCGCGTAAATCCAAAATTATTGTTGTAACCATTGTTTGCATTGTCATCCAACAGTCTATTATAACATGCTTAAGTGTTATACGCGCATCGTTACATTACTTAATTGTCACAATACATTGTTGCTACAAAGAGGCGGCTAACAAAAGCAACAAATTCCACTAAGAAACTAGAGTCTTTCATTGCAAGAAGAGTTGGAAACAAAATGTAGATCGTGAGTACAGGGTTCAATCAAGTATTTTTGCAGTATGTTTTAGTAATGTGCCAAGTTTGCTGGTTAATCTAGACACATGCTAGTGTGTTGCCGCCAAGTAGACGATCGGCCAAGTAGATGAGATCAATTGGGATTGAGTTTCATTCGTAATTAAAATTAACCTCGGGCGGAGCAACTAACGGGGGATGCGCTGACTGAGTGAGCGAAGCGGACGCAAATCAGCGTTTGTTAGCCAGTGTGCACAAAAATGGGATTGAAACAACTAACGCATGTGAATCACGGACGTACAATAAATCAAACCGTGTCACTTTGGCTAATGTAACGGCTAATCGGGCAATGGCAAATGTGAAAATTATGAATGAGAAAATGTGTAGTCATAAAATTCCTCTAGAAAAAAAGGTTGTGGTGATGATAAGACCGTGTGATCTTTTGTACATTCAGAGTCCTATGAAAGTTGTGATATCCACCGAAAACCAAAACTGTTACAGGAGAAGCCGCCAAGTTTCCAAAAAGGGTCTGCCTTTGAAAGTAGTGATATCATTCAACCAGGGAAAGGCCGCCAAGGTTAATCCTATTAGCCAAGCTAATCGCAACGAATAATACTTTGGACGTTAAATGAAAACGTGGACACTGTTACTGCGAGTAGCAATCTTCTAGTTTTCATTCAACTTTCAAACTATTAGTCGGTGCGATTGACTTGGTTAATAGGATTCAATTTTTAGCCTTTCCTTGTTTGAATGATATCACTACTTTCATTGGCCGACCCTTTTTGGAAACTTGGCGGCTTCTCTTATGCCAGTTTTGGTTTTGGGTGGATAAATAAAACTGCCTTGCTGGCTGTTCATTAGTAACACAGTCAGCTTTGAGATAACAAAGCAAACTAGTCAGTGTTAAACACTGACCTTGGAAAAATATAAGTAACAAATGTCCGTGAGAAATAGTCGGTTAACCGGCGATAAACGGGCAGTTCAATGTCGAAGGGGTAGGAGAAATCTCACGAGCGCGTAGTACGAGTGATTTTTTCCCCTACCCCTGAAACATTGGACTGCGCCGTTTCGAGCAAATGAGCAATTATCGCCAGATAACCGCCGATTTATCACGAATGAGTTTTAATGGTAAAGTGTGACGTCAAGCTAACTTATTTGAGTTTTAAAAAAAAATTATTTGTAGATCTTGTTTGTGAATTATAATGAATTTACGAATTTTTTACATAAGAATGATGCAAATTCAATTCAGAAACTTCCTAAGAAAGTCAGAGCTAAGAGAAAGACGTCATTTTTTTTTTATTTTCCCCGTTTCCGAATTTCATGATAAGGTGAAGCCGTATTTTTTTTTTATTTTAACACTTTAATTAAAATTCGAGTATAAAATGTACTATGGGCTTGTGTCGTAGGTGTTGAGGTTTATTTCAAAGTTTCAGAAGCCTGGTTTTAGTGTCGTTGGGACAAAAGGGTTACCTCGCAAATGTGTTTGGTTACGCTGGTTTTGCAATGGGGTGTGCTGGGGTTGAATTCGTTAGTGTAGTTATGAAAAGTGGGTTATTATAATATCACATGGTGGAGCAGGGGTTGTGGTAGACCCCGCAAAAAGTGTTAGATTATCATAAAATAAGTGTGGATTATCAAAATTAACCCACGATTGCTTGTGGGGTTTCAGATGAACCGTATATAACGACTTCAGTTTTAGCATGGGAATGTGTTAGCGTGACGTCACTACCGCGCATTAAGTCAGAATAATCTGAGAAAGAAAAACAAGGCCGCTCCCTCAACAGGGACTCAAACGCAGAATCATCCGTTACCAGGCGCTCTAGCAATTACCTGCTTCGTTTACCATTTTCTTGTGCTTTATTGTTTAATAACAGGCAGTTTTGAATTTGTTCCGAGCCATTTTGCAATTCTCATGCTCCAGGCAGTTTTAAATTATTGTATTTTAAAACGACCTATTCTTGCTATATTCGGATATCTTGCGTGAAATAGCTTTTTGCAACATTATCATAAGTTAGAGTGAATACAGCAAATGCATTTTCTCACGAGGGGAAAAATAGGAAAATGATTGCCTTTGCAAAATTTGCGCGAATCTGAAGTAATGTTGTAGAACTGCGAAATGCATGAAAGCCAACCGGGAGGCATAATTTTTTTTCGTAAACAGTTCAGCAAAACTCGCTGCACAGTCCTCCATGCAGCCCAGCAGCGTGCAGAAAAATCCCGTTTAATCCAACTTAAGTCGCCTAACCTAACCAAAGATAACCTATCTTAACCTGACCAAACCTAACCAAACTACAACAACACTAGATCAGTAATAAATTCAATTTACACATAGATTACCAGTAGCGGGTGCTAAGTAACGAGGTGAAACATCATAGCGAAGTTTCACCTGCATGAATGTACCTTTAACAGATTCAGTGGTTTGTCGCAACACTGATGCTAGAAATTTGTAGTGGCACAATAATCCTGCAGCAGTTTTCGAATTAATTTTTCTTTATTGGTATGAGAGAGCCTTAGAAACGATCCTGTTGCAATAGAGAATTTAACAGCAAACAAACGGTAGGAGCATGAATGCAATCTATAGAGAAGACTGCTTACAAATTTGAATGACATTATACGATTTCGTAAGAATTAGGGCACCTTTACGCAACCACTCGCTTTTGCATTCTCGCCGCTAGAAGCTAGAAATCACCTCAAATTCCATCATGGCGGCGGTTTTATGTCTGCCGCCTCGCAACGAAAACAGCAAATAACGTGAGTTCAGAAGCGTTTGGGAAAATTGTTTCGTCATGAGGAATTCTTTATATTATTGGCACGGATTATAAGACTGCAAGTATTTACTCAAACGATGTCGGATTTAGCTAATCCATTTAGCGTTGTTACCATGGCAATGTTATTGGTGTCGGCGGCCACTTACGGTCCGGCACTTCCTTGTTGATTGTTGCCATCTTGATGGTTTTCGTCGTCGTTTCCATCTTCCGCATGACATTGTGCGTCAATTGGGCGATAAGTCTGTCCTCCTGTCCGGTGTTTTTCAATTTTTGCAGGAGGTACAGATGTATGACAAGATTTAGATTAGGGGTTTGAATAACATCTCTGTAATGTGTGGTGCAGTGGCAACCCGGACCACTGCACTGTGACTGAGGTTGGCGCTAATGACCAAGCTGTCGACGCGCCATTAAGCCTCATCCCCCCCCCCCCATGGCCATGTCACCTTTGCCATGGCGGTTGTGTTCTCGCTGCGAGAATGCAAAGGCGAGTCGCTGCGTAAACGCGCCCTTACTCTCCTTTGCTGACGGTTCTTCGTTTTACAGCAACTCTTACGGTAATAAACCAAGCACGAGGGCTCTGTTTGTTTATTGATGTGCTTTTGATATCTTTTCCTTTTTTTAATGGCATGGTAATTTGCTTGTGTGCAAATTAGCAGCCATATTCTGCATTTAGTGATTACGCAAAGTCGGTTAATCCAAAAGTTAGAGGACCTAATGTCCTTTTCCTCGATTATCGCATTCCACGATTTATTTCGATGATGGTTGTTACCAGCGAGAAGAAGTAACTCATGCCAAACTGGTAACAACATTATAAGGAAGACGACACGCGTGCTTAGCCAGGTCGTAATCAATGGCAGGGAATTAATCTTAATCTGATGAGGATTAAGGCTGTTTTGCCAAAACACGACGGACCACCCGGGAGAGTTGGAACGGCAAAGCTTAATCGATTGTTAACCGACGACACTGACAAACCATTGCTTTCCTTCCAAGAATGGCCTGGAGTCAGCGAACACATTTCGCTAGGCCAACAAGGCCTTTAAATAGAAGCTGGCTTGGCACAACAAAGCCGAAACGAAACTGCAAATGACTAATATAATGTTAGAATATCCCTGAACATTTAATTCTAAATATTCCAAAACAAAGAGCCTATCAGATGAAGACTATTCGAAACTGGTTTTTCTTTCAGGTTGGTCAACGGTTTAGAAGTTATAAAGCAAAAACAAGTTGTTGGAAACCCATGCGGCCGTCATCTTGATGTTTTTTTAGACTTCTTGAATAAAACTAGAAGGGTGGTGGTTTGAATGCATCTTAAAATTAAATAAAAGATGCGGATTATGGGTATTTCTGCCCTCACTTGGGGGCCATCAGGCATAAACACACGCACAGAGTAGAAAGAGAGTAAAAATAGAGAGGCCTACGCAAATTTCTCAAAATTTTCTGTGGGCCGCACCCTCCCCCAAAAAACCACAATTTTCAACAAACAAACTAACGTGTGCCGGTAGCACATTCAAAATTATGTTTTTTTCTGATTTTTTTTTCATCCGGGTGATGGAGAGGGGGTGGGGGAGAGAAGAGTAAAAAAAAATGAAACTCACAACGATGGCGTTCAGAATTTAGCCCCCCCCCCCCCCCCCCCCCCGGGCGGCGGGGGTTACGCCACTGACGTATAGGCCTAATATTACTAGGAGCCAATTTTTTTGATTATTAGGTTAGAGTAAGAATTGCATGCACGAAACGCATGCTTGTTTCAACTCTGAGCCCACCCTACAAATTTTCAGATATTTAGTCGTGTAATCGTAATGCTCCGACCGTAGTTTTTGTAAATTTAAGAGTTAACTTCTACGAAGGCATGATGCACAAAAATGGGACCTGCGTTCAGATTTTACCTGCGGGGAATAATGTAACTTGAACCTAGGGGCCGTAAGACTCATTCCGCAGTCAGCATATTTACAACTGCAGACTCGACGGGCCTCCCGCGTGGTCTGGGCCCTTACGCAATGCGTACCTTGCATACCTGTATACGTTACGTCACTGGATGGCAGAAATATGGCGTATTTGATTTAGCGTTTTGAATGCCTCCTTTATAGAGTCGACCCATAATCCGCATCTTTTATTGAACAAAACCTTTCTCGATACTGAAGAAAAAAATAATTCGAAACATTTTTCATAACCGGATTTGCTCAATCTGATGAACACTTTGGAAGTTACAAGCTGAAAACCCTTTTTGATCGCCATTTTCAGGCGATATCTTGGATCTTCTTCGAGTTATCAAGCAAATTTCCGTCGTGATCTCTCACAATGTCTCCTGTCGGCCGTCACGCATTGGTTTATTGATCGCTTGAAGTTAAAAAAAAAATTCAACTTTCACTATTTTGGCCGGCAAAATAAAAAAAAAAGGCATTTACAACATTTACATCGGTTTGGTAGCAAAGGAAACAGAAACACAACAGTGAAACTGTTACACTATATACTATACAGCAGTGACATTTGCGCCATATTGGCTCCAAGTATGAGTTTTGGAGGGCATAACTACAAGGTGCACTACATAAAAATGGAGGGAAAAAACACGGAAGAGCGGATTTCTTAGGCTTAAAATAACGTTGTTTTCTCCAACAACAAAAATCGCGCGTTTTAGGTCAAAGAAATCACTCTTCACAGCATCGGCTTCAGTATGACGCTCTTCTGTTTCTCTCTGCAGTGCCCCTTGCAGCTAACCCATTAAGGCTCCAGCATAGAGTTATACACAATAACACTACGGCGTGTCACTGCCCTATTCGAGAAGTCTTTTGAGATGCCGTGTACGGGATTCAAACCAGCAAATTTCAGATCACAAGTTCGATGCTCCATCTCTCCATATTTATGATAACAAATACTACACTGTTAAAAAAAAAGTGAAAAAGTCACATTTAAACAAGAGTGGATGAACAAGGAGTTATTAGAGCTAATAAATTACAAAAATAAATTGTGGACTAAACTAAATAAAACAAATAAAAATACACTGTTGTATTATGAACTTAAAGAAAAGTATGTGAAATTGAAAAGGAAAGCTAGAAATAGAATTGAAAGCAATAAACAAGACTATTACAAAAATTTTTTCTATAAAAATAAATTTGATGCCAAAAAAGTGTGGATTAAAATAAATACAATTACTGGTAAAAATGGAAAAAAAGAAAATATTGACCAAAATCTTAAAGAAACATTCTCAGATGAAAAAATCGAAGATACATGTCATAATTTCTCTACAAACTTCATCTCTCAAATTGCTAAATTGAAAAAAAACATACTGTTAAGATTAATAAGCCGAAAATACAAAAAATTGGAAAAGGGAAAAAGTTAAGATTAATAAGCCGAAAATACAAAAAATTGGCAAAGGGAAAAATATTTGAAACTCCATGACAATTTTGGAACCGACTGAATGCGAAATTAAGGAGATACTAAAAAATATAAACAAAAAAAAAATCCAGGGAACATGATGGCTTCTTAATTGAACATTTCATTCAAACTGAGAAAAATAAAGCTAAATTCATGGAAAAATTGATAACAGAAATCATTAACAAGGAAGTTTGCCCTAAAGAATTAAAAAAGCAAATAATACGTCCTATTTACAAGAAAGGTGATAAGAAAAACCTGAATAATTATAGACCAATAGCGCTGTTGCCAGTACTGAATAAAATAGCTGAAAAATATTTCACAAATAAAATTGTAAAATTTATAAATCACTTTAAACTTTTAAATAAATATCAATTTGGTTACCAATAAGGAAAGGGTACAACAGATGCACTAAATTGTATTAATAATAACGTTACAAGAGTGCTTAATGAAGGAAAACATGTGGCGGCTATACTAATAGTCCTCTCAAAAGCTTTTGATACTCTGGATAAAAACATTTTACAAACCAAACTAAACAATTGTGGAATCCGTGGAAAAATGCTAAATATATTAACAAATTACTTAACAAATAGGAGATGTTGCGTAAAAATTGATGGCAAAATGGATAAATGGAAAAACGTAGAATTTGGAGTACCACAGGGCTCGATTATTGGACCACTCCTTTTCCTAATCTATATTAATGATATACAGGATATAGACTGGACTACTTATCTTACCCTATTTGCTGACGATGTTATGATGCTCTCAATCAATTTGAATTTTGAAACAATGGTAACAAACTTACAACAAGACTTCAATTTATTAAACGATTATTTTAATTTGAATGATTTACATATCAATGCGGAACAAAACATACCTTTTATCGATTAAAACTTCTCATATGATATCTGGAAAAGCAAGTATCATCCATCATAACATTGACTGCAGAATAAAAAAAAAATTGTAAATGTAAGAAACTGGAAGGGGTACAAGAAACTAAATATTTAGCACTACTAATTGATCCTAATTGAAAGTTTTACAATCACATTGAAAATTTAATAAATAAGATAAGAAGAACGATACCTATCTTGTATCGTATTAGGAATATTCTGAACAAAATTAACAAAAGACAATTGTATGAAGCTCTTATACTATCAAACGTAAGGTATGCCATCACCATTTACATGTCAACATCAAAAGGATTTATTGACCGACTACAAAAAATACTCAACAAAGCTGCGAAAGTCTTATTTTATAATGCTAACAAACCAAAAAGAATATGTGATATTTTAAAAGAAAACAAAATCATGACACTTTCTGACATATTTCAATATACGATACTTGTATAGAATTATTTTAAAAGCGTATGGAAATATCCAATTGAAAGACCGACAAGAAATAATCAGAACTGGTTAAAAGAACCAAAATACACAAATTCATATGGGAAGAGAGGATTAAATTTCTTAGCACCCAGTTCTTTTAACAAGCTACCAAATAAATTAAGACATTTAACGATAAATAAATTAAAACATCAGATTAAAAAGTTTGTTATGGAATGATAAATTTTTTATTTTTTTTATTTTTTGATACCTATTGACTAACACCTGTCAACTTCTTGTAAATTTACATGTAAATAATATGCATATCTATTGACGTTATATATTTATAAATATTTATATGTTACTACACTAATATAATTACATAAAATTGCAGTGTAATAATTGTATTTGTGCACGTACAAATTCTACGAATTTCGTGCAAAGCGACAATAAAATTATTATTATTATTATTATTATTGTTGTCGTACCATTTATGGGACGACAACAAACAGTTATATTGAAAGTTTAAAGGGTCAAAGGATTTTAGCGAGCGTTAACCGCACCCGCGTTAAGGCTGTAAAGGTATTGTTTGACAATACACATACTATGTCCACAAAGGATATAATTAAGAATTACAAGCTTTTAAACTTTGCAAATATGTATAAGCTCACTGTCATTACGTTGACAATACATATCAAACTAAAATAAGAAGACAAGGGAGAAAAAATTCGCCTTGGCTCCAGATGCCTACTTGGAGAAATTCATTTGGTAAAAGATGCCTTGAAATTATTAGTCCATCCATATTAAATGACATTCCATCTGATATAAGAACGATTTTAACTATAAATAATATTAAAAAACATATCAGGGATTGGTTAACGAACCACAATTGATAATTGTCCTTTTCAATGTGGTGAGGGTAGATATGCTTGTTAGCCCATGTAATATATGAATATGTATAATTATTTGCAATGTAATGTAACACTTTCATCATTTAAAGTTAATATTTGTGTAATAGCGAATAAATCATGTTGTATTGCTGCTCACACAAGCTCTTGAAGCTTCGAGCACTGTCTTTGGCAATAAATTATGTTATGTATGTTATTATTATTAGGCTAATAATTGAGCTCGTCAGACTATGATAGTACTCAGCCGAGTAAGTGATGCTATAGAACTAATAAAAACAGTTAACTGACTCTAAACAAGTGGGATTGGCTTTAAATAACCTCATTAGCAGGATTTATGCTACGAATCGTTATATTGAAAATGTAAACTAACGCAAAATAGAAATATTGGAGGTTTTCGCTGACGGAATTGTGTTTTCCAGGTTGCTTGCAGCAGAAGCCCGATACGCTTCCAAAAGGTGGAGAAGCGATGCAAATACGAAAAACTAATAACTTCAAAAATATTTGACACACGACTTTCATGTTTGAACTCATAAATTTCACATGCCAAATCTACCTTGTATAATTTCAAGAAAATAGAAACAAAATTGCAAACATTTCTTATGCAAGGATCGGGCAGGTGTCAGCAAATCTGGGGGTCGGGCAAATCGTAATCTTCGCCCCTTTACCCCACAAAATTCAGTGTCGTTGTTTTTTTTTTAATCCATGGCACTGTTTTTTTTTTAAATAGTTTTATATACATTTTAACGCTAATCACCAAAAGTGGCACAGCCCTGCATTTTCTTCAAGCAAATAACAAAATTCGGACACGTAGACAAATAAACAGGTAGACAGACTAGCATATACATACAATATTCTACCACATTCAGTTTTGTTTTTGATATTGCATCTTTCGCTCGCTCGGCCAGTTTTGGTCTTCTGTACGGCCTTACCGTCTGAGAAGACTATTGCAACGACTTTGTCCGACCATCCGTCGCTTTTTTCAACATCACAACCGTACCAAATACAGCCATCCACGGTTTACAACATCAGATTCAGTGTCAAAAGTAAGTTAAATAAGATGGCAAATTAAAACGTCGTTATTCCTTACAGCTAATACACTTCATCGACGTAACTAAATGAACATTTGATCGTTGAGTTGAAATCCTAAGGCTAACACGCAGCCGTAAAAACAAAAAGATTTTAGCTTCGTTCAAAATAGTCTTGTGGCATTCATTGTTGCATGAACGAATAGGCTTACCGTCGAACCAAATTCTTCAGTAGGCCTGTCTGCTACTTACGAAATTAAAACTGCAGTTAAAAATTAGGCCAAAAATCTCGTTACCACGGCAACGTCAAGTTGCTACGAGTCGCTGCTGGCTTTATCAACAGCGTCACTCCCGTCACTTCCCTACTACCACTGATCTATATGGGCTACATTGCGCGTTACGTTGTAAGTAACACTGTAACTGTGTTCCCGGAGACGCACCGTCTTGCAAAAATGAATAGGCTTACTATACAATCCAAATCTCCGTTATCTGCTACTAACGAAATTAAGGCTGCAGGTAAAAATTAGGCCTAAAAGCTGACAATTACGCCTAAAATGTAAAATAAGCTTAAAAGCTAACACAATTTTCACCGGCAATGCTGATACTTACAGCTTTTAGATTGTATAATGGACATAGATGTTGTAATGCATGATATAGGTGTGCGACTCACCATTGGTAGTTGCAGAACTGTACAGAAGACCGGTTGTGACTAGGTTTTCGCTGTAGCCTCTTGTTTTTTTGTTGATAAGGTTGACATTGTGAGAAGTTGCCAAATTCAGTTTATGCCAAAGATGATTTTGTTATACCCAATGATACAACCAACATTTCCTGGTAAATAGCTACAAGGGAACTAACAGTTATTGGACATCAGTATGTTGTGTGGTCGTCATCGGTAGTGGAAAAAAATGCCCTATCGGAGAGGATCGCCCAAAACTAGTAAATGTTACTCCTAAAAATATTTGGGACGTTGTGTTCAGAAAGCTTGTCGATATATCAAGGTGTATTGAAGCGAGCTCGGATACTTAAACTGGGATTGCTCGATCACTAATTTTTTTCAGATTATTTTTAAAGTGCGAGTAGGTTTTCGTGTATGTAAAAACTTGAATTACCCCAAGGTATTGGAAGAAAAAAACGGGGCAACAAAATCCAATTTGTTGTTTGCCATTTTCTCTGGGGGCTAATATTAATTCGAATCCATATTCATAAGTTGGTGTGAAGTGACACATACAAATGGGCCCGTCTGTTCAACGATAACCTCTTCGTTGTTTAGATAGTGGTCTAAGGGAAGTGCTAGGGGAGGTGGGGGAGGGGTGAGCAGGTCAGCTCGCGTGCCATGACACTTTAATCGAGTGGCGCAGTCCATTAATTACTAGGGAGACCACGGTAACGCCAAAATTAATCACAGCCTTTTTTTTTTTGCGTGTTGAAGTTGAGCTTGGCTCTGGTAAAGTGAGAGTAAGATCAGGGGCACTCGACAAACATTTTAACTCTTGATGCCTACATGCTCTTCATTCACGGTTTCAATTTCAGTTAGTAATAATCTGGCATCTCTTAACCTCTGGCTCTTTTAATCTGATATGTGTAAGGTGAGCTGCCTAAATAATTTAGCGCTACAATCCAAAGGATTCGTAATTTTGGCGGTTTGGTTGAATGTGTCCATCCCATCAGTGATGTTTTACGATTTATGGAAATAGGAGGAATGTATTTCACTGGCGTCTTTTTTGGTTTCACGTCTTTCAGTAACTTGTAGCACATTAATTTCTATTTAATATCCCTGGATATAAATATTCCTGAGTATTTCGTTTCTTCATCCTCGAATGTTTTTTTTTTTTTTTAACTTTATGGTCTGATCGAAGTTTCACCCTAAAAAAAAATAATAAACCACGTGTTGTGGGGTTTAAAAAAGCCTACAAGCCGCACCTTGTGATTTATTGTCTATTAACTGCTTTCACTGCTAGCAAAAACGTCAAATCCACGCAGAGACGAGTGTTAAGTAGACATTATTATCATGACGAAGGCTTCTTGCATAAAACTTTACGTTTTTTTCACTGCTCGTTTTTCGTGTTGTCCTTAACTAGTCATGAGTGAGAAGTTAAATCCATTTGAACATTTTTAAAGTGTCTCGTCTCATTGCCCTATAACTGCCCCGGACGTGGCTCAATGCACTCAATGGCGCCACGTCGTGGAAATGGCACCGAACATTCACTGGATTTCAGCTTGTGTGAACCAGCAAAGGAGCGGGTGAAGCTGGCTCCAACGACTAAAGACGAGAAGCGAATTTGGCGTGGGATACTCGTAAACAAATCCTAGGATTGAAACTGAATATCTTCAATCAGTCTTTTCAAATGACTTTATAACAAGGGCTTGACTAACCTTAGCAGGAGCGATTTTAAAATCTCATGTGAAATGCTAGATTTGTGCGGACCAAACAACGTGCAGCAGCAGCCGATCTGTCAGAGTAATGGCCTCCTAACCAAGTGGACGCGAATTCACCCACTCACCATATTGCCAGTTCAAACATTAAAAAAAAAAAAAAAATGCGTAAACTGACAACATACTTCTTAGGGCCGACTACGTGCTCTTTCTAGCTGAAAAAAGCCTCGCGACAGTACCACGTGGCGTATCGAGACAAAAATGGATTGTTTGGAGGGAACATCCCGTTAATCTAACCACAGGCTAATCACAGTCTAATCGAACTCTAAGACAAGCTGTTGTTTCTTGTTTTGCAATTAAGGAACACGAACCCAAACTGTTTATCTGCCCCACGACGATGAGAGGGACATATAGCAGGAGAAATCCAAGCCGAAAGCCCAGGGTCTTACAAACTCCACAAACGACATGAGCATGAGACCCGACACGGCTCTTCTCGCCCCGAAAATGCCAGGGGGGTTGACATGCTAAATTTAAATTTAGCAAAAGCCGTAAATTTACGCGGGGGTGCAATTTTGAGCATTGCTACGTAAATTGCTACGTAACCCGGACGGAAAGCCAACCGCTCAACAAGAGTTAATAACTAGATATAAAGGCAACACAGATAAGTTTGACATCTGTATTTATTGCTGTGTAACATATAAACATCGAATTTTGATATTTTGTGACTGTCTTGTGCACACTTTTATCTATACTCCACCACAAACGATTCACTTATGTCTAACCTACGCTATCGCCTTTAAAGTCAGCTTTTAACCAACGATTTTATGAACACAAAGACTAAGGGTGAAAGAACTAAGGATGAATCTCACTGCATCCGGCCAAAAAAATAAAAATTGGAAAGAATGGGTTTTTTTTCTGCACACACGTCATTTACCAGTCGCAACAAATGAGATCCTTTACCAATCGGTCTTGTTATATTTGTTGAAACCATCGTCAATGTATAAAAAAACAAAATGGGGGCGGTGAAAGATAAACGTAAGATGGCAAAGGACACAACGACTCACATTCAAGGGTGATCACGAACCACCCAAAAAAGTGACATCTTAGAAAAAAAACACCCCCCATCGTTACAAGTTCCAAGATTTGGCTGGTCAGTATGGGATGGATAAATGTTCGTGCCTTCGAAAGTCTTTGCGTTTACATTCGCTTCTTGTCGTGGTTGGGGGGGAAGAGGGGTGCTCTCCTCATCAACAATCCTCTGGCGTATAATCCGTCTGCGGCGCACAATTTTTACATTTTTTTCCTCTTGCGAGGAGCGTCAATCCATCAGCATTTAGAAGGGTCTGGCGGTGCAAACGACATTGCTGCTGAGCGTATTATCATCAGTCAAGTCAGCCAAGAGTATCGTCACTCTCTCAAACTCAAGATGAGTTTATGCCCGTTTGGTAATAAGTATAGAGTGCAAACCTAATCAACTGCTAAAAAATGCCGTTTTTATCCCCAATTACCATATTTTTTTTTTTGTTAGATGATTCTACGAACACATCCATTACGATAAATCGCACATCAGAGTATGATTAATTGAAATGACTGTGTGAATTGTCGCATTACCACATTTACTACATTTTATCGGTTTCTCTCTTTGGTTCGGACCTAAAGGGTTTCCATCTCGCTTATTAGTTGCCCATGATTAAGCGGTTCAAGGACCTTATTGAATAAACTGCAGTATTTGCCAGTCTTCAGACCACACTGATCGAGGCTTAACTCTTAAATCCATCATTTCAATCATTTAATGTATGGCAAAGTTGACTGGAAATTAAGGAGAACTTGGCAAAGGAAAAATAACAAAATTGCCTGGAATCGAGAGAGAAAAACCACGTTTTATTTCAACATGGGGAGATTTTTGCAAACCACGTGATCAAAAGAGAATTTATAAGCTATCGGGAAAGTTGTTTCTTCTGCAATAATGTATCTTCATTGTTGTTGACTGATACAAGTATAATAACAGCATTTACTGTCACCGATAGCTAGGTCCGTGATTGTTACCATAGGAACGACACTTTCGTCGTCATTTTGAGGCTCACAACTAGCTTCTAGTTCACGAGATTTCAGTGCGTAAACTGCACCTTGAGGATATGTTAATACAACGATATCGCAACGGTAATTTTCTCGCTCACTAACCTTTACTGATAATGATGTTACGTTGGATGGTGGCCAGTGTCGGATTGGCCCGCCCGGGGAGGCCACAAACTATGGGAGGCTCTTTTTAAAAAATGTTTATTTTTATTTGAAATTTATTCGTATGCAAATTTTGTTCGAATAATTGCATCCCGAAGCTGCAGGAAAAAGTTTCAAATTCACTCTTCTTTCTTTAAAATATGTCAGCTTACCGGGCCTCCCCTCCCCTCCTCCCCAAACACTCTTAGGTCCTTGTGTCAAAGAATATATATATTTTTTACTTCAAATGAATTCTTCTAAAAATTTTATCAAACTACTCTCGTTCGTATACAGGGCTCTGCTCCGGAACGTATACTACAGCAAGAGCCCCTTGTTTCGGAGAAACGTTAAAAAAAAATTGAAATGAATTCCGATGAAAATGTCATCTCTAATATGCAGGAAAACGTTTCAAATTCACGCAGATTTCTTTAAAAATACACTTGCTTAATGCGCTTCCCCCCTCCCCCTCTCCGGCGAAGCAAACCGAGGCCCCTTCAGCACATTCCCGGAGAGGCCCGACCCCTCCCAATCCGATCCTGGTGGTGGCTCGTCGTAAATCTACGGAGCACTTGTTTCCAGAATTCCTACCAAGGCAATAAAATATATAAGCGGGAGATAATCGTCTCATGACTGGTCATAAATTCAGTACATCTTGCCGGCGATAGGATGGGGAAAAAAAGTTTGACGCACTTTATTTCTTGACCCATGACCCACTGACCCATGTCCCATTGACCCATTTCGACTATTTCGATCCATTTTTATCCATTTTGACCCACTGGCCCGATTTCACCGAATGACACATTCTCACCCAATAACCCAATTTAATGCACTGACTCAACTTTACCAACCTGCCCCAAATGATTCAGCTAGTCTCCTCCAATGACTCATTTAGACTGAGTGACCCAATCCCATTCACTGATTATTTTTTAGTCTTCTGTACAGCCGAAACGGCTCAAAAGACTATTGCAACGACTTTGTCCGTCCGTCTGTCCGTTGTTTCTTTCAACTTCAGAACGGTGCCAGATAGAAACAAACGGATTGCACCATTAGATACGGCGATCAATAATTAGTTTAAAAAACGGGAAATTAAAACATCGTTACTTCCTTACAGCTAATAGGCTCGACGTAACTCAATGAAATAACATGTGATTGTCGCATTTAAACACTACAAGAAGACACGCAACCGTCAAAACAAAAGGATTTCGTTAGCGACACAAATTATTTTCATTTAAAATAGTCTCGATACCATGTTGCAAGAATAAATAGGCCTATCCTCGAATTAAATTCACCCGTTGCTACTTGCGAAATTAACACGGCAGTTAAAAATTAGCCCTAAAAACTGAAATCACCTTGAATCACGTTGCTACGGTAACGTCAACTCCCCGCAGCGTGTTGCATAAATGAATCAGCGTACTCTCGAACCCAACTCTCTGTTAGCTGCTACTTACGAAATTAAAGCGGCAGGTAAAAATCTGGCCTAAAAGCTGTTAATTACGCCTAAGATCTAAAACTAGGCCTGCAAGCAAACTCATTTTAAAGAGCAATTATGATGATTACTACTTTTAGATTATACTGTTGGTGTTTGACGCGCACCCAGCGTTAGCCATGGCGCCAGAAGGAGAGAGAATCAATTTTGCTAGGTAAATCCTATCGGAAATCCTAGGTTCTTTTACATGCCACAATCGACATAAGCACGAGACATAAAATGGCCCTTCTCTGCCTGAAAGTGTCAGGGTTGGCTGAGGCCGGATTCGACCCCGGGACCTCTGGCACTGGAGACGGTCAAGCTATTCATCAGGCCACCTTGCCCCACTTTTAGATTATATTATAATAGAGAGCGCTGTTGCAGTCTGTGATAGGTAGTTGCGACAGCCGCTTGTTTTTTACTGTCACTGTCCATTTATCTAAACCATCGCATACCATACGATTTTCAATCAATCCTTGCTCGATAGATTAAAACAATCGTTTGGAAATTCAGACTCCGTCGTAACTTGCATCATTGTTATATGTGTTACGTGCTTAAATTGCATAAGCAATAATATAAGTTTATTTGTTGCTAGGGCGTTTGTGTTTCGTGCTATCCGAATGCTTAAATTTTTTTTTAAACGGCCTAATATGAAATTCCAAAGAAATAACAACGTTCTTGCACCTGTAGTTGAGCGTTGGTCCTTTTTTTCAGAACGTGCGTGTTTACTAGTTAAGTTGCATGGTTTCAGTGAAGACCCTAGAAATGGTTCTTGAAAATAACGATGTACAAATCGTTGTAATAATATAAAAGTAAGTTGGAAATAAGTCATCTCAGCAATCCTTTCTTGACTCTCTAGTTTTGTCCTCACCCCTTTTCTCCCATTTTTTTCTTCTCCTCTCCCTTCCCGTCCTATCGTCCTACCCGTCCCTCTACTTCCTCTCCCCCCCCCCCCTTTTGCTATACGTAGTTGAATTTGGATGGGTAGATGAATAATAAATACTTCTTCCCTTTTCCTCTTATGAAAGATTTTGCAAAAATTGTTTCGGTCTCCATCCCAAACAACCCAAAAAAAAGGTAATCATACGTTTTATGGAAACAAGCGCACTGGCCTCCCTTCCCCCTCCTAATCTCTTTAGTTATTATGGCATTAGAATGCCAAAAGCAGGGTTAACAGACTCACTGCCCAACACACGGACATTCCCAGTCCACCACTCCTCCCCCTTCCCCCTCACTCCCAGTCTATGTCTTTGGCTTGAGCAATCCGTACCGTATGAAAAAGAAAACTGTTCTTCGTGCATGACATCATTTACACCGCTGAGGCAGAGCAAATTGTTAGTCGAGGTAACAATATGTCAATTCCAATTTTTCACTTGCAAAAGAATTTCGTTTTTCATTGTTTATGTGTTACGTTGCGGTCCTTGTCTTGCTGTGAAAACTTCGCTTTATAATGTAAGATTAGTAGACGTGCCCGGGGTTTTGTTTCGGCCGGGGGGGGGGGGGGGGTGCTGTTCGTCCAGTGCTTGGTATGCCCTGCAATTTTCCTTCTTTTCGGTTTGTCCTTTTTATTTCTCCCGCCCATCTTTTGTATTACAGTTCTCCTTTTTGTCTCCCAACAATACACAACAATGACTTGCTGCGCACAATCAACTTTGAAACAAATTACCTCGGCACCGCGTACTGCAAAATTGATGCAGATTACCGAAGTATCATCGCTCGCACGTGCAGCGATTGTTTCCACCCACTTTAAAACAATTCAACTTGGCTCTGGAAGTCCGCATTTACGATATGAAAGCGTCTTTCCATCGTATCACGCGCTCCAATTACGAGGGCCTCGAAATCATTAACTTATCGTCGTTTGGTTTAGTAAAGGTTTTGTACTTTTAGCAAAATACGGATTCGTGCACCGCAATTGTAGCCAAGTTTAAAGCCATTACACAACAATAACTTGGTCGACGCAATCAATTGTTTACTCCGCTTTTAAATTCAGCTCCCCTCTTTGCTTGCAGCTTTAGATCTGAAACGTTGCCTTATAGTGTAAGATTATTTCAAATGTCTTGTCGAAGCTGGTCATTATTTTAATGTGTTCTCAGTATGCTTGATAATGGTGCCGATTAAGGGGGTGAAACGTTGCGTTTAGAGTAAAATTGTTCGTGTAGGCATACTAAATGGCTTTTTTTTTTATTCAACAAAATTATTGCGTAACTGCAGCCTTACGATGAATCAGGATGCATGTGAATAATTAACCAACAAGCATTTTCAAGTTAATCTATAAAAGTTATTGTGCTATGAGCGTGCCGTTAGGCTCTTAAGCTACTTTTGAATTGCCCTTTCGTGGGGGGGAGGGGGGTACCTAAGTCCATATGTGCTTTTCGCTCAAAATAACAGAGTCCAATTGACCTTCCCTCCTGTACTTTCATGTATTTGTCTAACGAAACATCTGTGTTGTAAGACACGACGAACTAAATATGTGTGTATGTTTGTCGTGTTCCCAGCCGAAGTCATGACGCCAGAAGGCAAGAGGGACGAATATTCTATGTAATTCCAGTCGTAAATTCCTGGGATCGTTTATAAGCCACAATCGATATGAGCGCGAAGCATCACAGGGTCCTTGTTTTCAAAAAAAATGCTAGAGGTTGCCGTGGTCAGGCTCGAATTACAGACCTCTTACACTTGAGACTGCCATGGCTACGTTCACCATACGAACTGACTGTTCCAATAAATATGAAGAACAGAATCTCTCCTTTATTCTGCCTTTTAGCAACCAGATCGAGTAGGCTCTTCCAGTTTTTTTACTCACTTTTTATCTAGGATCACAAGATCGTTATTCCGTCTGGAAGTTTTAGTGCCTGCAATACTTCTTGATATTACCCAACAAATTTGGCGTGGTTTAAGATGTCACTGACCTCCCGTCCCTTTTTGCCGTCCAAATCACGCCATTTCCATTCTTTGGAACGCGGCATGCCTGAAAAGGAGGACTTAGGCGCCCGTACGACGGAATCCACTTACCCTAACTTAGGCCTACTTTAGGCCTAATGCCGTGACGCAGCCAGGAAACGAG
>JAHWFP010060281.1:0-30254 GCA_023313725.1 Lithobius niger | reverse complement strand
GGCACCTATAGTTAATAGAATATTAATTTTAATTTGTATTCCAATAGTCTGATTAAATGGGCGAAATAAACTGACCTAGCACATTTACAAATATGTAATTTTCAGTTAGCCTACCATGGAGTTAGTGAGCTATTTTCACAGCAGTCACACACGTAACGGCCTTGTCACACACGTAACAAAGTTGCCTAAAAATGTTTAAGCCCTAAATATTTAAACCAAAATGACAGCATTTTGGATTTGGTAAAAAATAAGTATAGTTTTAATGATCCTTACATGTTATTTCATTTTGAAGGATAAACTTCACAGAATTTGGGATATTGGCAGTTTTGTTTATAGAGTTTTCCATTATTAAGCGGTCACACACGTAACAAAACTTAAAAAGTGAGCTGTGAGGGCCTAAATTTATAAACAATCCTTTTTATGTTTTTTACGTGAAGAGGACATCCTAAAAAACATCAACATAGCAATAAATACCAAATTTCAACTTTGTGGAGGTTACTATGATACGTCGAAGTCAAAAATGTGTGTACAAAAGTCACACACGTAACGGTGGAATCGCCCTGCAAAGTTTTCCCATGGCTCTACTGTACTCCTGTACTTTACTAACCTATAGCACTAGGTATGATAGTCATTCCCCATGAAACTACCTGTGCAGTGAAATTCTAGCCACGGTAATTTGGGCTACTGTAGGCCTACCTTAAAATAACAAGAAAGCAAAATTATGAATCAATGGCGCAAGAACAGCAATGCCAACACTACGTTGATGTACGGAGAGCCATGACATGACAATATAGGCTACCGGTAGACGTTTTCTATTCCATGACCTGAACACTAAACTTTGTTTGCCAGCATCACTTGCAGCCATATACAGATCTTCTATGCAATGACATTGCACTAGCTACACATGTCTGGTGTGTACTATTTGGTCTCACGTAAAAAATTCCATTAATTGGCCTACAAATGTTTTGCCTACTAATAGCATAACATAATGTTTTGCCTACTATAGCAAAACGTACTGTAGGCGCTTTATCAATTGTCGATATGAACCTGTATCGAGCAATGCTCTCAGTAAGCGTTGGCAAAAGCCTGGAGTACATTAGACAATGACGTACAACCATTCTCAGTTTGTGACTGAAAGCTTATAGACTAACCCAACCCTCTCCAATGACGGTCGCCACTCGCCATTTGGTGAATTGAAACCAATCGTTGGCGACTTAGAATTTAGCACTACTCGCCAAAAATGGCGACTAGCAATAGAAAATTGCGCTCAAATAGCGATATTCGGGAACCGTAGAAGCTAGAGACGAACGGTTTAAAGGGCTATACAACAGCCTTTTCTGCAACAGTACTGGGTTAAAAGAAAATTTTACAATTCTATAAATGCATAAAATTAGAGAAACCATGCATTGTGCAAGATGTTTTTGGTATGTGGCGAGTATAAATTCTGAAATGGAGAGTACTTTTTAAGGTCTATTGGCCAAGTGGCGACTGCTACTGGAATGACATTCGAGAGGGTTGGACTAACCTTGCGGTCTAAAAAGGGAGGGAAACAATTGAAAAAAAGGGAGCAAGGGGAAGACTTTCAATGGATGATATAAATAAAATGCACTATTTTTGCGCTTACGTCTAGCATTAACAAAAAAAAAAGAACCTGTGTCCCAAAAAAAATGATCGTGGAGAAACAACACTGCAGTCAGAAAATTTGCTTAAAACTTCCAAACAAATACCGGTCATAAGGGGTGTCGGTAGTGGTTATTATCCCAGAATGTCCCACCATCCATAAATTTTGTTGAATATGTCTGCACTAGCCAAATTCATAACAGTATTTACAATACTTTCTGCCCACCCAGCAACCCAGTGAGAACCTTTTGAGATCCGCTCATGCACGTTGTAATCTAGCCATGGATCGATTCCAGAAGAGGCCCACCATTCAAAACGTTGCTTTACTTGAGCTAGGCTATAGCTTACAGTGTTCAGTTACGTTATAGAAATGGGAACATTTAAATACATTGGTGATATATTTTGGGAATAAGCTAGCTACGCATTTCTGCTAGCACATGATGGCACGTGTATGCTATGGGTTGAGTTGGGTGAACTGTACGTGTAGGCTACTGTTCCTTTATGGGAAACTGACATTGTAATAGCTAGTATAGGTTTTTTGTGTGGATGTCAATTATAAATTGGGTCCACAACACTACACTGAAAACCTCTAGGATTATCGTTACATTTTTAGTAACTTTCCAAATGACCAGGAAAGACTGGTTTTATGGAACAGATACCAAACTCAACCACATATGTCATCACGTGCTTTTATTGTCGTTGTCCAATTGTTGTTTAAAGTTAATGGCTAGCCTACATTGGAAACAAAAACCAAACAATGCGTTCATCCTTGTTGTTTGTAGTCCATCCAATGTAATATGCTGCATTTATCATTGTAAATGGCCTATCCTACTTGGGAGATGATAACATGTTTAATTTACGTAGGCAATGATGAACTGATGTGCCTCTCAGGAAAACCCATAAGTAAAGGAATAGGGCTTGAGATATTCTATGATAGTAGCCTAATAAGAACTAAAAAGTTTCAAGTGAAATCTTAAACAAGGATGCACCTACACTGCATCAGTAATTCAACGTGTTGTTTGGTAGCCTACGGAATTACTGAAGGAGGATAGAAATGTGCTATTGATGCATGCAGTTGGAAAGACGGCATACCAACAGCACGCTACTAAAAATTTTGGATGCGTGATGTACTGAAAAGTCATAGGCCTATTGCACAATGTCGCATATAAAAAAAAATCCGCCTCCTAACTTTTGCTAAGTTTAATAGGCCTACGGCAAATTAGTGGTCATTCGATCATGTAAGAAGCTACCAGGTAAGGAGTTCTCATGTGACCCCATTATTTTTGTGACCAAAAAATAAACCTGAAAGTTTCATTGTTTTACAGCTTCCCGGTCCCTTCGTTCTTTTTCACCAGGCGACTTGTAAAATAAACGAACATCTTACTTTACCATAAATCCAGTTAGTGTTGCACGGTATTAAGTTTTTGCAGGACGGTATGGTACGGTTCTGAAAACGGCGGTCTACGGTAATATCACGGTAATTTAGGAAATAATTTTGCGTATTATCCTCTTGAGCACAAAAGAATCGAATATGGCTCTTTGCGTTTATTTTTTTACTAATAGCGTGACTTCGCTTTCTTCTTGACTGAACGCTATTATGGCATCGACAACACAAACACCCTGGGACACGCTTGTTACTGAAGAGCTGCTTCCCCCCCCCCCTCCCCCACAACCCCCTTCCGAAATGTGGGCACTTCATCTGCCTAGCAGTGGGATCAGAATTCACTCCCTCCTGCAAATTTCACACCTCCGTATCGGCGCCTATTTGTGCGAATTTAGTTAAAAGAATTGCTGCCATCAAAAAGAGAGTAAAGCTGGTTCGTGAATGGCCGTCAGCATCATGGTAATACCGCTGCTACGGTAATACCGTGGTGCTAAAAAAGGAACGATACTGATACCGTCATTTTTTTTTTACCGTCGATAGTCGATACCGTGAGTACCGATTTACCTTGCAACACTAAATCCAGTAGTAAATTAGGAGGTGGGGGGAGGGTGGATCGTACTTCACTGAGCGTACATAAGGCAAGATTAGTTTAAATTTATTTACGATACCTACTATAAAATAACTACACGAAAATGTATCACCACAATTTCACGTTACCAGCTTTTGTTTAGGCTTTGCTCTAAAATTTTTTTATTTGTATAAAGATTATTTGTAACAATCAAGTTTAAAAAAATACCCCTCTCCCCTCCCATGCACGCCATTTTTATATGCAATTCGGTGATATTTAAGACTTACCAAACGCCGACGTAATTCCCAGTCTAATCTCACCCCTTCCAAATATGTTTTTTTTTCGTGGTCATACTCTGAACCTTGACCTAGAAGTCCTGTCCGCCCAAATAGGGCTATATACTGATATGAGTCGGTAATAACAACGTACCGTACTCGTATAGGAAATCATCTAGCTATGTTGAATCCGATGATGGTTCCCAAACTGACCTTGGAAGTTGTCTTCAAGGTCATCCCAAATATATCTCCTAAACTATTCAAGATATGGACATAAAGTAAATTGGAAAGTTGTTTGGGATTATAACACAAGGCCAACAAAGAAAACAATACTGAAATCTCGCCGTAAACATGGAAAATTTGGGTAAAACAACTTGGGCTGTACAGGGGAGCCAACCAAGGGGCAGCGACAAGCCTACAAAGTGATCAATATACAGTTATTTCATAGCCTTTAAAGGTATTTTGAAGCAAAGATTATGCAGAAAACAATCCATCCAGCAAGCATAGAACGAACTGATACTGAAAACGGAGGCTCACTGAAATGGATGTCTAGAAGGTACACCATAACCAGAACACCAAGCCATAGGCTGGGAAATACAGGTACATTCTTCACTAATGAATAAAAGTTTCCTTCAGTAAGTTAAGGTGATAACACAAATACAATAATGCAGAACAAATTTAAATTGATAAAGCCAATTAACAGAAAATATCCACAAAATCCTACTTTTTAGCTATTGCGATTGATCTCTTGTGGTTTTGTGCACCTTACCGATAGCCGCTCGGAGCAGGGGGGAGCAGTACGGAAGGTTTGCGGAGCTTTCTCATTATTATTTTTTAAATTTGCACGTGCAGTATATATTTGATCCATTAAAAGAAAGCTATTTAGAATGTTCCCAAACCTTATCTTTGGGGGCCCCAAACTTCATTGGGTGAGGGGAGCACATGACCACGGTATCTCCCCCCCCCCCCCCACGCTTTCTTCCTGCTTTCATGCAATTACCGAAATCAGCACAAGATTTGCTCTAGTCGATCGTTAGTGTGTCAGTACACTACCAAATGATGATGCAACAAGTGATTGCTTATCACAGCCCCTTGGTTGGCTCCCCTTCAGTGTCCAGTTTTATTACCCATATATCTTCCATGTTTGTGGCATGATTTCAGTTCTGTTTCCTTTGTTGAACTTGTGGTATCATCCCAAACAACTTTCTAACTTTATGTCCGTATCTTGAATAGTTAGAGATATATTTTGGATGATCTGGAAAACGACCTCCATGGTCAATTTGGGAACCATCATCGGATTTCCCATAGATGATTTCCTATTGCCTATATGAGTACGTTGTTAACACCAACTCATATCCAGTATATAGCCCTTTATTATGGGTGGACGGGACTTTTGGGACATACTGTATATAAATGAATAAACACGCCGCACGTTTTTTAATTATCAGTTTGGCGTGTACGTACTACCTGTCGTTAAGCTGAGATTATATGACGCGAGAGGAGAGACTAAGCTATCGTATGGAGTTTCTGCGAACATAAATGTAGATAGATACGAAATGCGACATATTATCATCGGTTGTCACTACCACTAAAAGCACCGACGTATTCATTCTAGAGTTGCGATTCTTCAAATCACGTTTTTTTTTTACACCAAAATTATTTCATCCGTACGACTACTACCAATGTTATTAGTCGGTATGTAATTAGGAATATAGTGGTATAAGAATTTGACGTGCCTTTGCTAGCTGTACTTCTTCCATCCTTCTCAACTCTCCCCCAACGTGAGATATATACTTAGGTAGCTTGTTCCCCCTCTCTCCCGCCCAACGTGCCTGCAACACACTTTTGCCTCCAATCCCCCCACCCCATCCCTCCACGTGATAATTTGGTCTTGCTAATTACCGATTTTTCGGCACTTTTACATTGGTATATGTTCATGTTGGCTTACTATGACTCAACGCAGCACCGAAATTCCAGTTTTTTCTCCAAACCAGCGAATTTTCGAAAATTTCAAACGGTTTTTCTTCGTCAGGCGATGGATGTGAGACGCGCACACCAGTACTAACCAAGATTCTTCTCCAACCGTCTGCTTCATTCGAACTTCCTACTCCCTTACTTGATTCGCATTTGGATTTGCGTCAGAATAGGAGAACACATAAGAGCCACCTACAAAGGAGACAAAAAAAAACAGAAGAGGTCCACAGCCTCAAAACACAACACCAGATTGACTGAGAAAAAACTCAAATAATGTTAAAGTTAAATTCCTTCAGGGAGGCACACCTCCGCGCCTTAGAGGCTATTGCTATTCAGCACTGCCACGAGAAAGAAATCAAACTGATGAACATCCAGGAACCTGCATACAAACAAATAGCTAAAATTAGCACCCCAGAACTTAGTGGCAAACTCGAGACAAAGTGAAAAAATTTTCTCCCTGCAGCTGCTTGCACAGTGGAAAACGATTCATTCCACACAAGCAGTGAAAGTGGAAACAATGAACGAGAGCGCCGATGCAAGGCCAACTGCGAAGCAAGTAATGGAGTGGGAAGTTCGAATGAAGTAGACGGTTGGTGTAGAATCTTGGACAGTAGTGGTGTGCGCGTCTCACATCTGTCGCCTGATGAAGAAAACCCGTTTGAAGTTTTCGAAAATTTGCTGGTTTGGAGAAAAACTGGAATTTTGGTGCTGCGTGAGTCACAGTAAGTCAACAATTTGGTCTTGCGACGCAAATGTAGAAGACTCTCGGAATGACGCAAGACTACGCTCATCATCGTCGGAAACTAATTTCTTAAAATGACACCATAAATTAAATTTTTCTGTAATGCAAATTAATATTATGATGAAAATAACACAACTAAGTTCGCTAAAATTCACAACACGGACTCACACTTAGTCCAGCAAATTTTCGATATCACCCAGATAGCTTTGTCAGGCTTCGAGGATTTTTCGGCTTTCTACATCAACTACATCGTTGTTTACGACATATTTTATAACGGATCGATCTTTTCACAGTATGAACTGCAGCGATGATAAAAATACGTTTTATTTCATATAAATGATCTTAGCGATGAGTCACAAAGTCGAACGATTCCGACCTTCCACGAGTATCCTCGAACCAACCCTCGACCTACATTTCCCCGAAGTTGAAAAGCCAGGCCACTGTCATTTCTGCTTAAGAGCACACCTGTACGCGGACGTCATCCATCGATCACGTACTATCGGATGACGGTTTTTCGTTGCAAGACCTTGTTAGAGGTTATCCAAGTTTAAACGGAGATAATTAATTATGTGAAGCAAATAGCCTTTTGAACTAATATACTGCAAATCATCCACACCATGGGCTTTAAGTTCCTTGGATCATAATTGAACCACTGTATTTGGTTCTTGAGATGTGGCTGACTTGAATCTCGAGTCCCCTTTTTGGGCACAACCACGTTAATTCGAACGTGTGACACATCGAATAAAAAATAGCCTAATCGTTTCACGTGGTCTTGAAAAAAATAAAATTTTAGTGGAACTTAAATAGCCTATTAGTTAGTAGGGTACAGTAATAGAAAGAAGGGACTTCAGTTGGATAGGAATATAGGATACCGTAAGTATTGTGTGTTGAGCGGGGAGGGGGGGGGGAATGAAATTATTTCAGAGTTCACATAAAGTTAAGTCTAATAATACGATAATAATAACTGCTGTAGCTGCTAGAACAACACCTTGTAAATATTATGCTAGCATAGGAGCAAGGTGCACAACGACCTACATTAAGATGGAGTGTTTTAAAGTTAAATTGTAGTGTACTTCAAAGGTACTTTTTTTAAGTACGAAGCCTACAGTAGCTTGACTACTTATGCAACTCCCTCCTTGGCTAACCTGTAAATTTGGCACTTCCTCAGCTAAGCCGTCTGGTGCTGACCCATGACTATGGTAAACAGTACGGGTTTTAAAAAAATCCTGCAAGTTTATCGCTTAGCTCATTCCCGGTAATATTTATACGTTTAGCAACCAAACGTTATCTAGGCTAGTCTAATGCACTAGCCAAAGTATGGTCGTGATGTATTGCGTTTGTGACAGATCTAGTAATCTTTGATCAACTTCTTCAGGCATGAGTTATTAACAGCATTTACATGAATGACAGATGACCTCGGTGTCATTGATGGATGAGGGCAATTGACAGAACGAGTTCCGCTTTTCATCTTTCTTTGGTTCTAAACAAAAGTGCATTATCGTTCTGGGTCGATGTTTCTCACATCATTGTTTGTTATAGGCTAGGCTAGGCGAAGTTTGGCTTTGATGTGCTAACGTACAAATTCTGTAGCCGTGTTGGTTGATGTTACCAGAACTTGGCCAAATGAATTGAGTAGGGTGGGGGCAGGGGAGGGGGGAGATGGTCGTTTGGAAGACAAAACATTTCCATACTGCTTTGCTTTCCAAGTTTTATGCAAATAGCCTATCCCTGTTTTCTGAGCTTTCTTGGCGTTGAGCCTAGCTCGGCTTCCAAATCGGACCAGTTTTGAGGTTTGGAGGCATTGACTTGGAATCCCTACCAGAGGTCCTAGACTCCTGCAAGGGGGTTTAACGTATCTATGGTCTTCCCCCACCCCACTTTTTTTTTTTTGCAGTCTGCAACACACAGACTAGCCATATCAAGGTTAGCCCAATTTATGAAAGCCCTTAGCAAAAAAAAAAAATTAGAACAAACTTGAAAATAAAATTAGAACAAACCCTAAAATAAAATTGAGTGATTGCAGCTCCAATACCGAGGCAATGTTCGGTACAACTACTTTTCACAAGAAAGTTTGAATTAGTCTTAACCTATGTTCATCTTTTTAAGCTAAGAGTGGTCTGAAATCTTTTAGTATAAATTGGCTATAGGCTAATTACTATCGGGAATTACTAGTTCGTTTTGTACTACACTATTATTCAAAAAGTCCGACATTCGTATACTATCTAGCAATTTTTCGACAACCTATAGTCAGTAGATGAAAGTATTATTAGCCTATACTTCTTCAGTCATGTGATTTTGAAATTTGACACTTGCAGTTGTAGTTGTGAGAAGAGAAAGAACTGAACTTGAAACCTGAAGAAGACAGGTGAATTACAGTACTACCATGTATAAGCTGTCAAAGTTTGCTAGATAGGCTATTGTGTATGCAATACAACTTTTTGAAAATGAGTTGAGTGCGAAACGAACAAGTAGCTTCGGATTGTAATGTAAACTTTCATAGAGTCTCGATTGTTTGTTTGCTATAATAATAATAAACTTCCTACAACTAAAAGCGCACAAGACACCAAAGTGTCACTAACACCCAGACCATGTAAATTTGGTCTGAATGGCTGACGTCATTCCAAATGGTTAGGAACTAAAGATACAAAGTAATAAGAATTACAAGATTATGGTTCCAAAAGGACCTTGTTACAAATTTTCAAAATTTAAATTTTGGAAGTTTAGTTAAAAAAAACAGTAGGTGAGGGTATCTCAACAGCATAGATACAGATGCAAACTTATTTACGTTGCCTTTTGGACTTAAGTGTCAGACTGCCTGAGCGGTGAATTGAACCCATGACCTTTGAAACCAAAGGCCGACGCCCTACCGCTGAGCCATACTGACACGGCCAAAAGTTGGTCTAAAAGGCCGTGTCAGTATGGCTCAGCGATCATCAGGACCTTGGCTTTTGGTTTCAAAGGTCGTGGGTTCAATTCCCCGCTCAGGCAGTCTGACACATACGTCCATAAGGCAACGTAAATAAGTTTGCGTCTGTATTTATTTAACTCTTGTTGAGCCTTTGGCTTTCTGTCTTCATCAGCATAGCAGGTGGTGATTTCCGGACATTCACCACATGATTTGGAAAAGCACATTTTCTGTTTTTATCTCTCTTTGCGCCAGCACCAACAAGCGTTTGAGAGTTGTCACGTAGTATGTGGTGCGCTTTCTCTCCCCACTCCCGCGTAGGGCAAAGAGAAAAAAAAACAATCTGCCGATGCTGGAAAGTCTACATGACCACATAGGATTTGAAAGGTTAGTTAAAGTCAGATCAGCCACAGGACGGCACTATTCCAGTGACCTAGCTTTAGAATTGCCAAGCATTCAGCACACACAGGTATTTGTGGAATTTTGCTGAACCGATTCAGTGTTGTCAATATCCCCCAATAAGGGTGGAGACCTAACAGAACTCTCACATTCCTTGATTGATCGCACAAACACCTTAAAACACACCCTAGTGCTTTTAATCAGTCATCTGCAACTTTATTTAGGCTACCTGGTTCTCAGTTCACCGAAAGCACATTTTAAGGGGGGATTGCCACCAAATGACAAGCTGCAACATCTATAGACTTTACCGATATCTAGTTCTGTCTAGCCCTTACTTTCAGCAGGCGAAGGAACACACAAATATCTCCCAAAAATTATACAATACCACAAACCAGACAAATGTATATCTAACTTGAATTTTCGATGATAATTTATACGATCACCATCATCAGAAGCACTACAACGAAACTAAAATGGTCGCATTTCGGCAAAGAATCAGTCCTAACGAAGAAAAGCGTCAAAGCGGTCCACCATTTTGAAACGCGACCTCAAAAGGGTCGCGTTTCAAAATGGTGGACCGCTTTGACGTTTTTCTTCATTTGTAGTGATTGTTTGCCGAAATGTGACCCTGTAGGCCTGTAATTCACTACAACGCAGGCAGGCAGCAAGGGCTATGAGAAACTGTTTTTTTTTTGTAAGATGGCAGAGTTTAGCCGAGTGCATTGGTTCATAAGGTGGAACCATGAGAGCTGTGAGGACGATGGATAAGTCCCAATCCGGGACTTGTCTGGAAATTCGTGGTCGGTCAAGACGAAAATGAATTAAGGACGAGATTATGAAGTCTGTAAGGAGGTCCATATTACCAGCCGCTTTGAAGACAGCATTAAGTGCAGAGCGGTAAACATGGATGATGGAGCCTCTCAATCCGCGTTTGAATAAAGCAGTGAGGAACCGGAAGAGGTCGTGCAGAGGGGGACGGATTGAATCAATCTGTTCCGAGATACACCAATGACGCCATCTTTTCCAGTGATTGTCATAAATCTTGTTGGTAGAGGACCAGACGGCTTGTGATGCAATACGAGTGGCCTCGTCTTTCAAAATGCCAGATGCTCGGAGGAGCTGGACGATAGTAGCCACCCGCGAAGTCGAAGCGCTCTGTTGTTCGGATGGAGTATCGATCCTCTGGGTTGGGACAGGAGGTCTGGACGACCCGGTAAGTAGCGAGGAGAGTCGATGAGGAGGCTGAGTAGAAGCGGAAACCAAGCTGTCACTGGCCAATTCTGTGCGATAAAGGCATGGATGCAGATGTCTTGTTGGTGTAGATAGGCGAGGACAGGACGTAGGACCATAGTTAAAATTTGCGAAGCAGCGTAACTTAGACACTGTCCAGTCGTTGGTTTGGTTTGTAATGAATCTCGGATGGAAGAGACTATTTCCATTTGAAAGTGTGGATTGAGGAATTGATTCAATGGTTTTAGGTTGAAAATCAAGCGCGATCCGCCCGATTTCTCGTTGCATAAAAAGATGCTGCTGTAGAATCCTGGAGTGAATGGAGGCAACACTATGCAAATGGCATGTTTGCGAAGGAGGGACGCGATTTCCGTCCGCAGCGGAATGGGAGCTGGAGCCTCTAGGTCCCAAGGTGGATCTTGCACCGGGGGTTTTGTTAAGAACTTCGGTTTGAAGCCGTGAGAAATGATTGATAGATCACAGGGTCTGAGTCACCTTCTGCTAAGCTTTGGCATAGAATCGAAGTCGTCCCCCTCCTTCTTGTGGAGGGACGGAATGTCAATAAGTGTCTCGTCCTCTGTTGTGAGGACGGAAAGAGGAGCGTTATTGCCTGTCAGGAGTTGATTGTCTACCCAGGGAACGTCCGCATCCGCGTTCCTGGGAACGGGATGGAAAGGGCGATGCGGATCGTGGAGGTGGGGGTGGAGCATATTCAGGTGCCTTAACTGTTTTCCGATCATCCATAGGTTGGTCCACTTAGAGGATGAGGCGGATCGTTGTCTTGATTCAGACGATTCTTGTTATAACAAAGCATGCGAGAGATGTCTAAATGACGAGTCACTTTGGGGATTAATCTACGGAACAAAGATTTGGACTCGTGGATGGGTTGATTTCGTAGTAGGTAACGAGTCGAATCGCGAAGATTGGATGCTGGACTGAGTGCAACTTCCCGTAGAAGAAGTGTGGAATTAAACAGAGCACGAGTAAACCAGTTCATGGCTTGGTAGGTGGCAAAGCAACTCTTCCTAAAAACTTGGTTAATAAGGAACGCCAGTTGGCGGGTATCCCAAGGGGGAGGATCGGTGTAGAGTGTTTTGCAGAGTGCGTTGGCTGCGGTGCTGAGGACGTCTGCTTCGGATGCAGCGTGAAGGCCTAGGCGGAGGATGCGGTCGTTGTTACGAAGGACGTAAACGGGAACAGCTGCTCGTCGAGGAAGGTAGAGGGCAGACCCAAAATCACGCTTTGCGCGCGCTGTAAGCAATTCCGATTGAGGATAAGGGGGGTATTGTCGCCTTATTTTCCTTTTTCGCTGAAGGGGCACTTCAGAATCGATCAGCAATGCTATCGATGGAGCTGTTGCAGTTGCTAAAGGAGGTAATATTGGCGTTTAGTATGCAATAATTTTAGAACATCCATATAGCATATTGCTTTATAAAGGTGGTCCTATTGTAAGAATTATAAAAGTGTGGAAGATAAGTGCAGAATAAGTTTACAACCATTGTTAGCCATTGTTGCAGCCATACATGCCAACACTGGTTGGGACGAAAGTAGGATAATAAGTTATAGCAATCGCAGAGAACTGCAGTAGTGCAAAATGACAGCAATGAATAATTCTCTTTTTATGTAGGCATTTAGGCTAATTTAAGTTCTGAAGTTCACAATTACGGCGGAGCGAGAGATGCTACAATACACATGTGTTCCACTGTGTTGTAAAATTAAATTGAGAATATTTTTGTTAAAGGGTTTGCAGGTTTTTGCCACCAAGTGTTTTAAACCGGATTTTACCGTCCTGTGTTTTTGCCACTTTGGCCAAAAATATGGTAAAATTATAAAAGCTCCCCTTGAAAATGTCACAGCATTTACTTTAAAAATTCATATTCACTTCTTTCACCTTTCACACGCTTACTTTCACAGTAAAATATATTCTTCTCGCAATATCTATGCAAATTTATGCAACTGACTGTCGAAAATTTGCATAGATATTGTGAGAAAATAAGCATATGAAAAGCAGCTTGTAGGTTTTTACCAGTTTTAGGTGGTAATAACTGGTAAAAACCATGTTTTGCCACTATCGCGGCAAAAACCCAACCCTATTTTCGTAACCATTTCATCTGTATGATTTATGCCCTGTGCTCCACTTAGACTATGTATATGATTTGCTCGGTGCTCTACAAACTAATCCAACATCGATTTTTACGAGGAACTCCGCTACCATTTGAGAGATTTGATGTGTGAATGGTAAAAGAAGCTACCGCCTTGTTTCATAATGTGTGAAATTGACTGTACTGTAATAGTATTCTTTCTACCCTTTGAAACTATTTTCTGCATTTTACACACTAAAACCTCGTTTGGAGTGCAGGCGATTCATTCGGAATCGAATTCCGAACTGAGATAAGTGCAAGTCGAATCCGAATTAGCTTTGTAGACCCCTTTCTGAGCGCAGTATGGAAAGTACGGTGCACAGGGGTTAGTTGCTAGTTTTGCCACCGCTCACCAGTGTAATCCATTGTCGCTAAAATCAATGCATTCGTGCTTGGACTAAAACTAACACCACGACACCACCAACTCCTAAATCGTTTAACTTTTTAAATAATAGTTGCTGGCAGTCGTATAAACTCTCATTGAAAATTAGAGCGTACTTCCTTTGTTTATGTGAGGTGCATTTTGAGTAAATAGGAAACTAAACACGATTGCCACCTCGAGATAGAATGTTGCTACATCGGAATTCGACTCACATTGCATCCAAAGCGTACGCTGAAGTGATGCGAAGCAAAGTGTGTTCGATCCACCTACCAATGTGGATTAGTTTAACTCGGATGCGATCCACTTTACTTCGGATGTGTCCACCTAGTTTGGAGCGCTTTTACCATTTTAATCTGCATGCGGATTAAAGATGCGCTCCGAAAAGGGTATAAAGAATTATCACTATACGGCAAATGGGTTTGTATTGTTCTATTAGACTGCTAGGGGACACCAGCCTTACAGATTAGGTTCCCTTACCGCTTCTACTCAAAATCTGCGTGGCCATCTAACGGAATATAATCCCTGAAAATGTCTGAGGTAGGACTTGTGTATTTTATTCACCAAAACTCCCATGTCTGGAAATTTCAACCAATTTGGAACAAATTGCGATCGTTTTTGTTTTTAATATGCACAAAAGCAACGTGAATCGAGCCTAAATTCAACCTAACTTCTCTCGGTCAGTCACTTATGACTGCAGCTACTGCAATAAAAAAAAAATCAATAAATAATGTCACACAGATTTGTCCTCTTCCAACCCTCCCTCTCCTGTAACATTGTACCACAATGTTTAACTCCCTCCCCACTAGAAATATTACCACAAATTTTGCCCACAAATTTTGCCCTTTTCTTATACTAATGAAGAGGGACATAAATCGGATAAATTGCGAATCTAGACTTTTTTAGGCTTGTTGCAAAAATGGTATCGAGAAGGTTTTATTTTTTTGGGAGAAATAAAATGTGAAAATATTGCTCAGTCAAGAAATTGTGACGTCACAAGTTGTGTTATTTACCCTCCCCCTATAAACTCTTTGCAAAGTAATTATATTGGGCTCAACATGTAAAGTTGTAAACCACGAAGGAAGCGATAATGATAATACCGAATATATCTCCATAGCTGATGATCAAAATGTCAGGCTCGGCCATTTGCTGACAGTTATCAAGTTAAAAAAAAAAAAAAAACAACCAACGAACGTTTTGCCCACAACCCTACCAAAATTTGCGGCATCATCCAAATAAATAGTGGTATCCCATATTGACCTTACGTCATTCAAGAAAACGATGTTTTGTTGTGAGTGTGGGTTAAATGTAGGCCACCAGAGGGAACCTGCTTGCTTTAATAAATTGGTTTGTCCTTATGTGGTTTAATATTGGGGTCATCCGGTTGAATTCAGGTTTGTGTGGTAGGGCTGGCTAGCAAAGGGAGACAATTGTTTAGGAAATTACTGTGGGACTGGGTTTTCAAGGCATTGACTGTCAGCTGACAGACTGATAAAAAGTCTTGGTTGAATGTGGATAGTATGGTTGAATTCAAGGCCAAGAGATTCATCATGGCTCTTCCTAATCATTCTCAAAACTACCCACCTTAGTGCTACGCGGGGGTGCGGGACATTTGATGGTTTTAAAGGTGGTGGCTTCTTCCACTATTCAATAATTTAAAAGCAAGTGTGTAGTGTATCTGGTTGTAGATGTTGTAGAATTTGAAACAGGGTTCGTGCAAGCCTGGAAAACCTGAAGTGCTTTGAGAATGGCGAAGTGTTTTCAAGGCCATAAAAGTTCTTGAATTTTTTGATGTGACGTTTGCTTTCAAACTTAGGCAAAAGTTGTTGGAAAGTTGTAAAATACACACTTTAACTGAGTAGGCCTATTAAATTGCCTGTTAAAGACTGTATTATCTGCCAATAAATTTTGTTTATGGGGCGGAGTGCAGTGGAGGAGAATTTCGGAAATAGTTATACCAGTGTAGAACAGTAACCAAAACGTTAATTAGCATAACAGCTGGTGCACGTTCCTGTAATGTAGTAAAAAATTGTATCAATTTTCTTTGGCGAAGGCTTAATTTGTTATTTTATGCCTTGTCTTCACCTTGAGTGGCGATTTGAAGCTTAAAGTGACCTGAACTAATTAAATTGCAGCAAATTTCATAGGAGAAAGTTACAGGATGGTGAAGGTGAAACACTCCTTAAAAAGTACAAAAAAATCGTTATTGCTGGATGTGTAAATCTTTTCTATAAAGTTTCATATTTAATTCACTAAAAAAGTTATTCCGGTCCTATAATTCATTACCATAATACTGATGCTGTTCTGCATGGCCTGATGTAGATACAACACTTTCTTTGTTATTTCTCGCCCAAGTGTAAAACGAATCCCTAGGCTACCAATCCATTGACAACTGTAGTTACATCTGGTGCAATGCAGCAACATGCAGATGATAAAATTTTACACAAAGCGAAGTAGTAATTTAACAGTTGCATGAGACAGCCGTACGGCATCACACGAAATAAAAAAAACTCGATGCCCACTGCAAGCTTTGTCGCAGGTCTGTGAGGACCCTGAGCAAAGCGAGCAGTAACATCCTAGTGGTCACATCCCTATCTTCCAACAAAGTTTTATATCAGTTGGAATCCCATCACCAACTCATTTTGGACATGAGTTAATTCGGGCATGAAATTGTGAAGCCAGCGAGCATGCAAATTAAGTAGGTTATAAATTGTTTTTGTCTTTTTAAAGACACCTTTCTTGTACGTACTTGCGGCTTAACTTGAGTTTTTATTTGATTTTAGTGCAATAGCCTACAACCAAAATTTGATTACTGTAGTTTTTCTAGTTGAATAAACGACATGGTGTTCTGATCCCGTTTTCAGTTTTTTATTACTATGTAGAAATAAACGAGCCATCCTTTCATTTTCGTCTTGTCAAATGATCTAATAAAACTAGCATTTCATACTTGGCTAACTATTTTTATTGTGGTCTGACGTTTGCTAAATATTAGCTTACACCCAGAATGAATTACAAAATTGGGCGAGTGTAAAAGTTTCTAAAGTTTATTAGGTTTGCTCAAGAGATTACAAAAGAATAAATGGGAAAAAAAATTGGTCTTCCTTCTAAATTTCTAGACGGTAAAGTTTGGTTTTATCGGCCAAGGAGCGAAGTGACTGACTAGCTAATTGTAATTAAAAATTTGGTGGCAACCACAGTTTTGTACGCCTGCAGGTTTCTGGCCTTTAACTTTGCTCAAGTTAACTTTTAGCTTGATGTTGGTAGTTCATTAACTTCCCAGATCACAGCCTTTAAAGGGGGATTGCTACCAAATGACAAGCTGCAGCATCCACCATTACCATTTGCCGATATCTAGTCTGTCTAGCCCTTACTTTCAACAGGCGAAGGAAGATAAAAATAAATTTCGTTTTACACAGCAAACAAGCCACCTGCCTTCTTATAAATTGAGTGTAAAGTTGGTGAGCCCACTTGCACCAAGAAGCTAGCCATAAAGTTAAGCCTAATGCTACCACGGGCACTTTTTTCTATATGTCGACCGTTTTGAAACCCAGATTTTGAACCGCTTGAGTGGCGCCATCTAGTGGCAGTGTTATCGTTAAACCTTGACTGCTTGCCCCCTGGTGCACATGGACACACCAACTTTACATTCAGCACGTGGCTAGTTTGTTGTCTAAAAGGAAATTTCTGTGCACATTCCTTCGCTTGTTGAAATCAAGTTCTATATCGAACTAAATAATGGTAGGCGGCGTTAGATGCTGCAACCTGTCATTTGGTGAATAGGCACCTTTAAATCGGTGTTTGTTGGAAATCCCCCCCCCCTTCTCCCCCACCCGAAATGGAGGGTTGCGACGATTGCAGTCTCCATGTGTGGCTTGCTATTGTTTAACTCTGTATTTGAAATCTGGGTTTCAGTCTGTCAGTGCCTTGGTCTGTTCTTTTTGTGTAATAAAAATACCTTTTGTTTTATTGAGAGTTAATCTAAATATTGATCCCAGCATTGAAAATTAAAGATTTGAATTTTAAGGCAATGTGGCTTGACAACGTTTGTTGTTACATTTCGTTTGGGGAAAGATTTCTCCCAGTTGTGATATATGTACGTTACATAAGGAAGATTAGAGTATTTTGGAGTTTGGCGGCCATTGTTTGCACTGAGGGCCGAGCGATGCGTTTGTCAGTCAAGCCCAAGGAATGTGGTCTGGAAACAGACGGACAGTCCACTAGAGTGGACAAGCTTTCTTCAGCGTCGGCACTAAAGACGCTGGGATCCACCTGTTTTGTAATGCAATGCGATATCACCTGTCATTGAAACTGCGTCATGCCGGACACGGTTGACGATCGCTAGCCAACCTGAGGGGAAGTCGCACGAAAGTGACGGCCTACTGCTGCTGAATATCTAAAGTATGGACTCATTAATTATTAATTATTTGCTGGGTTGCTCAATATCTCGTGGGGACTCGTGTACATGGAACCAGAATTATATCGGGTTATTCGGGTCTAATTTTAGGGTGGGTCAGACCCAGTGACCCACTGTGACCTAACAACCCAAAAATGCGGGTCAGACCCAGTGATCCAGAATGTCGGGTTAGATCTGGCGACCTAGCATAACCTGGTGAGCTGAACTTATTTGGGGACCCACTGCCCCCTAACTAAGCCACAGACTAAAATAAATTGATTTTTTTCGGGTGGAAGTATCGAAAGTGACACGCTATTACTTGTAGATATGGTCAAGGAATATAGACTGTCGTACTTGGCATTAAAAATTAAAACGAAAAAAGTGTTAATACTGTCAATCTCGTATGTCTTTTGACATTAGTGCAATATTTTAGAATTAATTAGCGAAGCTCATTTAGACAATTTATTTTATGTTTATAACTTACGTAGGGTTACTTATGATTTGTAATCCCCTGAACCTCCCAATGGGGATTTGGATTTGGATTTTAGTGTCGGTGGATCAGTCATTCTGTCGGTTTAATTGGGAATCTCGATTCAAGTAAAATGGGAAAAAATACTTCAAATTGGACACAAAACCTCTTATTAATGATGGTGGACAATCTTACCAACGTCCAGGAGTAAATATAATTCTAGAAAGAAAGAATTTTTGCCCAGTCCCCCCCCCTCCCCCCAGTTTTCCCAAAAATTTTCACCAAAACAATACAGAACATGAGGAACTTAAGCAAATTTCCCTTGAACAAATATATTCCAGACGAAGAATATTTACTCCTGTTGCCACGCCATTGTATCCTGATTAGCTTCCCGTGTTGATATCGATAATAAATGGAGACGCAGTTAAGATTAGTTAATAATTCTGTCCGTGATCTTGTCTTGTGCCTTCCTTACTTTATGTCAGCATTAAAGGTACATTCCCCCGGGTTGGCTTTCCTGTACGTCTCAGTTTGGCAACGTTAGTTCAAACGTGTAAATGTTGCAAGGGCATTCATATTTCCCATTTTTCCCTCGTGAGAAATGGGATTGCTACATTCACGCTAACCTATGTAAGGGCGCGTTTACGCAACGACTCGCATTTTCATTCTCGCAGCTAAAACTCAATCGCGATGGCAAAGGTGACATTGCCATGGTAACAACGCTAAATGGAGTAGCTAAATCCGACATCGTTTGAGTAAATACTTGCAGTCTTATAATCCGTGCCAATAATATAAAGAATTCCTCGTGACGAAACAATTTTCCCAAACGCTTCTGAACTCACGTTATTTGCCGTTTTCGTTGCGAGGCGGCAGACATAAAACTACCGCCATGTTGGAATTTGAGGTGATTTCTAGCTTCTAGCTGCAAGAATGCAAAAGCGAGTGGTTGCGTAAACGTGCCCTAAATGTTGCAAAAAGCTATTTCTAGCAGGATGCTCGAAATTAGTGAGAAGGAACGTCCTTGTAAAATTAATGGAAACCTCAAGTTTTAGAATCGCAATTGCTGCAGCTTTTATTTATCTAAAATGTTTTTTTGTTTTGTTTTACCCATTCCCTCAGTCTCGTACATACCAAGATACAGTAATATTTTCCAAAACCAGTTGATGGTAAATTATTAATATTTATAATCTGGCTGGAATGCCGCCAGACAAAGTGCATGCCGTGCTAATTTGCTTTGATTATGGTATGCAGGCCCCAACATAATTCGATCAAATGTCGATGGAGACAGAAAGAAGCTCATGGGCTCGTTATTAATGGGCTGAGAGCTACTATGTAGTGTTTCTAGTTAAACCTGATTCTTCTTTTACACGTACTTGGGTTCAGTTTGTTACTTTGACGGTCGGTATGTATTTTGTCCAATCTTACACCTACATTGAACGAAACTAAGACACTTTACCACAAGTTTAAGTCAAGTGAAGTTCTGTAAACATGGTTTGGAAAAAAAAAACATTGAGTAGAAAAAAATGACGATTAAACTGTAAAAAAAAAATGCTATACATTATTTATTAACCAAGTTAACCGATTTAAATCTAGGGCTTCCAACAAAATTTAACTTCTAAATAAATGTTCTTAACTAGCCTAAGCCTTTATGAGCGGAAAAACTCGTTACTGGTAGCAGTGGTTTGTACAGAATTATTGATTTCTAGTGGCTAACTATTTTCATCTAGACTAAGCTGTAGGCATACAAAATATGAAAGATTGTTGTCCGAATTGAATTAAGGAGAGTAGGCTAGAACGATTGCTTTGTTACTGAATGTTGGTGTGCCCGTGTGACGCCGGTTTTGTAACATTCAGTTACAGAGGCTAGCTTATGCATTGCCTCTACGACTCATTCTTGCAAAATGAGTTGAAACTTATGTAAGGGTTACAAACTTATTCATTTTCTTTTTTTTGTCCGTGTGCTAGGGTTTCACTACAATAATACATTCACTCAAGCCTATGGAAGTGTTGCAAAAGCTATTAAAAGGAGATGCATTCTCACTATTGTTCAGCATCCTGCAGCTCGAAATAGCTTTTGCGACATTTACATAGGTTAGGGTGAGTGTAGCAATCTAGTTTAGTATGAGCATGGACTTATATACCATCACACTACGTGTGGGCTTCCAGCTCCATGGTATGAGGGGGAAAATAGGAAAATGAATATCTTTGGAACATATACTCACGTCTACACTAATGTTGCAAAACTGAGCCATACATGAAAGCCAACATGGAGGGATGTGTCTTTTAAACCTTGGACCATAAATATAATTGTTGCAAATGCTATTTTTCTGGGAAATGCTGCTAAAATGGGGATAGGGTGTAGGCTATCCTAATTTAAAATGGGGCATTTTTAGATTGTCTGTTGAAACCAGTATAATAATTTTAATGTCTCAATAGCCTTTTAAAGGCACATAAATCCTTCCGGTATGTCGTGCGACCCATAGAGAAGAGCGTTGGCAACGTTTACACAGGTTAGAGTTAAATGTTGCAAAATCAACTCGCACGAAAGAAAAAACAAGAAGATGACTGTGTTGGCAACATTTACATACGTTTGAACTAATGTTGCAAAGCTGAGTCATACAGGAAAGCCAACAGGGATGCATGTGCCTTTAAATGGACATTTTCACTCGTATATTTGTGCATCCTGCGCGTATATAGCTTTTGCAACATTTACGTACCTTTGGGTGAATGTAGCAAAACCGTCTCGTACGTGGGGGAAAAAAGACTGGGAATAAAAGCGATTGCAACATTTTCATACACGTCTGAACTAACGTTGCAAACCTGAGTCGTACAGGAAAGCCACATCGGAAGCATGTGCCTTTAAACGAAGCAAGACGCTTGCCTGCAGGCTATTCGAATCCCAGTATCCTCCATATCGCATAACGTCTAAGGCATTTTAAAACCCAGCCCTTGCCCATTTCCTGACTGTTGTTAGCCGCGAAAGGAGAGGTCATAGATCAGCTGAAATAAACATCCTGCTGATTGTGCATATCAAGTTTATACAGTGCCGTGGGTAGAACCATTTTGTTTACATTTTTTATGTCCTTTTTTGTATTATTGTTTTTATTTCAATGGCGTTGCTTGGAGCGATGTGATGAAGCGCTCAAGAGGCTTTATGGGGCCTGCAGCACATATTTTTTTTTAGGGCAGTGCGACCATAAATTAGGCTTTCTGAACACACGCGAATGCTTTTAGCGAACGTGTGTATCTACACGAGAAATATATGTTTTGCTTCTTATTACTGAGCATTTAGTTTCAGTACCTGTGAAGAACTTGTGTGAGTCAGCAAGGCAATTCTAATCGCCTTACTTAGATAAGACTATCAAAATAGCCTAGGTAGCAGTTATTAAATGTACTTTCCACATTGTGTTGTGTCGGGTGACTCGTAATTATTGTTGGCCTGGTTGGTAGAACAAGTTGAGGTGATAGGGACAGCGTGAATTTGTAACGCTAACTTTTTGTTCAGGCCCATTCCAACTATGTTTTGAATGGTCCATTCAAGGAAGTTCGTGACCTTGAGCAGGCTCGTAGCCAGGGTTGACCTTGCCGATAGTGCTGCTGGGACCCGGGGGTCACAAAATGGATGGTATTCATAGGCCTACTGAAAAAAAAATTGGGGGTGGGTGGTGGGGGAATTCGTAAACGAAAATAAATCACTTCATTTTCTGGTAGAAAATCAATTAAAAAAAAAAGTAGGACTCGCCAGTTCTGTAATAGCCATTCCCAACTTATCGGTCATTTAGGTCGATCTCTGTTCTTTGTTTTAATTAAAAGGGCATACCTTCCAACTATATTCGAGCATCGTACACGAAATAGTCTCTGCAACATTTACATAGGTTAGAGGGAATGTAGCAAAACCGTGACGAGAGGAAAAAAATAGGACGATAAAAGGCTTTGCAACATTTATGCGTGTTTGAAGTAATGTTGCAAAACTGAGCCATACAGAAAAGCCAACCGGGAGGAATGTACCTTAAAATGACATATCTTGTCACGACATTCGAGCATCCTGCGCGAAATAGCCTTTGCAATTTAGAATGAATGTAGCAAAACCGTTCTTGAGGAAAAAATAGGAACACGAATGCCTTTGCAACATTTACATACGTGTGAAGTAATGTTGCAAAACTGAGCCATACAGGAAAACCAACCGGGAGGAATGTACCTTTAAATCTTTTACTGTTTTTGCACGTAATAATTCGTGGGGTGGGGGGGGGGGTCGTAACGGTCTGAGGCCCGCCATGCATAACTAAGGTAACTGTTGCATCGTAATTGCCTTAAGGTATTTTTAATTAGGCCCTTCCCTAATTATTTTTAAGATAACATTAATAGTCTGCACTCTGAAAATACACATAAGGTAATGCCTATCTGATTTAATCAAAAACGTGATATATATCGTAAATATCCGATATTGTATAAATATCATGATATTTGCCAACCCTAAGAGGAAACGTGTTGTCATCGTTTCCGAGCTTCCCTTAGGACTGGCAAATATCATGATATTTATACAATATCGGATATTTATAAATAAACGCTGAGCTTCGGCTTTGGCCCTGCAGTCCCGGTAACCGTCTTACCCGGTTGTCAAACTTTCTGCAGTCGTGCAATCCTTAGATTGCTGACTACATGGTTCAACTCAAGATTTGCCCAAAAAAAATCAAACCCGAAAAACATCTGAACCTACAATAATATCCACTAGTGCTTTTTTCATCCATTTTACCTATTTTTTTATGTATCTGTGTTAAAAATCATCCATTGTGGCTAAATCCTAAACGCAAGCAACAGTTAACCTGTATAAAAGGTTAGTATTACGTATTGTAATGTTCATTATTTTCCAGCTGTTCGCTAACTGTTTGCAACCGTTTTTGCAAAAAGTTTTTGTTAAGGAGTGGTGTATTACATAACAACCATATAACCATATATAGTACTTTACCTGTAAACACTCATGAGCTAAAAAAAAAAAAATGAATCCTAAGTTAGGGATAAAACCTAGAAAAAAACTAAAACACCCCGAAGACCCAATAAAACCCGAAAAACTCACGTGGTTTGTTCTTTTTCCAAATCGTGGTTCACCTAATTTATGTTTGCGATATGGTGGAAATGTGTTTTAATGTTAGTTAGTTAGCTGGATTGTTTCGTTAAGTTGCTTTGGTAGGTCGTGCAGCTGAATTGGATTGACGTTGGTATTTTGACCCCTTACGATGTGATATATTTGAGGGATTACATCTCATTGTAGAAAGGGAATTCCTGGTGAAACGGTGAAAGTATCCTGGGGTGAGAGGGTGGAGTTCAAGATTTCTTTCCAATCACAAACATGCTTCTTGTTTAGGCCTATTAAAAAAATAATTAAAAGCTGAATTGGTGTTAAAGGACGACTAGCAATTCAAAACAATACTTGCAGCCTACGCATATTTTTTCAGGATCAGACAAACTTTGATAATTTTTAGAAAAGACGAGAAGTTGGGCACATAGTCTTTTTAAGTTAAATGAATAATTTTTAGTTCAATAATAATAAGATGTACTGTTAACGAAAGGTTTTAGTCCTTTTTTGTTTGAAAAAGTTAGGTTAAAATGCCCTTGATTTGATTTGTTTGCCCCGATTCCAGCTCCATCTGTTCTCTTAAACTGCACAAAGCTGAAATCGTCTAAACCTAGTTCCACATAAAATGTTTTGTTTCCTACTGGAAATAATTTTATTGTTGGGAAAAATTGGTAGTTTTCTTATTTTGTATTATGTTTGTGAAGTTAACTGCGGAAGTATCTAGGTATTTCCCATGCCAACGCGTTTTTCTCTTAATTCTGTAACAAAGAAACTGCGTTTTCGTTGTTCGAGGTGTCGAATTTTGACTGACAATTACGGCAAAACAAGTTGCCTTCCATTCACTCTGTTATTGATTGTTACCTGTTTGGACCCACATCTTGCCTGTGGACTACGTAGTCCTACTTTCAACGCTTTAGTAATGGTTCGTTACTTCAGCTTTAACTTATTGCGTTTTGTTTTTGATTAGCTGTGTTTGTAAAGCCTCTTTTATTGAATTCATCGTGTTTGCTACTTTTGTTTTCCGACTCACCAGCTAAAGTTTTAAGATCAGACGAATGGTCAATGAGTATAAAAAATACAACTAGTGAGTTTGTTTACTGTAAAGTTCTTTGGTGGCACGCGTAGGCTATACATTCCTGAATTAGTTTAATACATTTCTTTTTTTTTATTATTGTTTTGGTTTAAGATTTGTACTGTAATCTTTCGTGGTAGGAAGGGAGGTGGTAAAATTGCGGTGGCGGCATAAATTGCCGGTTACCTTCCCCCCCCCCCCAAAAAAAAAATTCTTAGCCAAGGCTCTGATAGGTTGGAACTTACAAACTCTAAGAGGGTTAATGAATTTTTGTTGTTTTAACAACAAAAATTTATTTAGACATGCATGTGTATGAAAATAGATAATGTCTAAATATCCCGAAATACCCCTATAAGGAAGTGTGGTTTCTTCGCTTGAAAAAGCCTAATAAGTTCCGTCAAGAATGAAATGTGTGAGGGTTTTCGAGCTTTAAACTGTTTATTTTCCTACTTCTGGACAACTTGACGATTTCACTCTAATCGTTAAAAAAAGTAAGCCGTATTTTCTGGTTGAAAGGAAAGTAACAGCAGATTGATGTCTCTAGAAGTATTAGCTAATTAGCTTATTTATTCATGTACTGAACTATTGGTTCGCTTCCCAAAGTGGAAAAAATGACTGCAACGATCAGTCCTGACTGATATAAGAACTAAACTTAGCATATTATTTGGGCCCTACCGTAAAAGGTTTACTTGCTTTTTAAGTAGCTAATATAAACTTAAGTTTTAACTTCTGGCTGCTTGTGTTGAACTTTAGATTTGTGGCGCCCTCTGCAGCGGAAAATTGAACCCAGAAGAGAATATCTGTATTTGTGTAAGAAGCTGCTATTGTAATGGATCACGTCTTAATGGCGACTAAATGTTGGCCAGTTTTTAGTCTTCTGTACACCCCTACCGGCTGAGAAGACTATTGCAACGACTTTGTCCGTCCGTCGCTTTTTTTCAACTTTGCAACAGTACCAGATATTGACTATTGTTTACAACGTTAGATTCAGTGCGACACGTGAGTTAAATAACATGGCAAATTAAAACATGGTTACTTCCTCATACCTAATAGACTTCGTCGATGTAACTAAATTAAATAATAACATTTGATCGTTGAATTAAAATCCTAAGGTAACACTAATAAAAACAAACGGATTTTAGCTTCGTTTAAAATAAGTCTCGTCACATTGTTGCATGAATGAATAGGCCTACCGTCGAACCAAATTTTTCCATTAGGCCTATCTTCTTCTTACGAAATTAAAACTGCATTTTTAAAATTAGGCTTAAAAATTAAAATTAGGCCTAAAATCATGTTACCATGGCAACGTCAAGTTGCTATGAGCCGCTGTTGGCTTCATCAACAGCGTCTCTCGTCACTTCCCTACTACCACTGATCTATATAGGCTACGTTGCACGTTACGTTGTAACACTGTAACTGTGTGCCTGAAGGCGCACCGTGTTGCAAAAATGAATAGGTTTACTATACAATCCATATCTCCTTTAGCAGCTACATACGAAATTAAAACTGCTGGTTAAAATTAGGCCTACATAGTGAAAGGCTGTGGACATTTGAAAAATCTTTAGGACAATTTAGTGGGAAATTTTCTCCGCTAAGAATTTTCTGCATCCCTGGGCAGTTGTGATGGCTAATGCTTTTAGATAAGTATAATAGAGATAGCTGTTGTAGTGTATGATAGAGGCTTGCGCCTCAACATTGGAAGTGGAGGAACTGTACAGAAGACCTGAGCGACTGCCTAGTCGCTGTAGCCGCTTTTTTTTTTTCTACTGTTGCACAGCAATGGTACATATACTTAGCCGACAATGGATAGGTGATACCGAAATTTATGACTGCAATCTGTCGAGGAGATCACAAAAAAATGTTTGCAAAAAAACTATTCCGTTACGTAACCACTTACCGTCACCGTACTATTGGTTGTGTTTTGGTCCACTAGCAAAAGTGTGAGATCACCTTCGAGAGGCACCCGAGCCTTACATTAATTAAAAAAAACACATTCAATTATTACCTGACCTCCCCCGCATCAAATACTAGAGCTTCGTAGCTCTCATATTAAGAAAAAAATTGTTTCATTATTCCTTCGCTGATAGAGGGTTAAAAAATATAGATTTTTAGTATGCTACAATACTTTCTGAATTTTGTTATTTCTGTACCAGTTTCGTGGAAGCTGTACTTGCGATATTTTCGTTCAGACTACATGCGGTTTTGTTAAGTAGAGCAACAATATCAATATTGGCAAAAACAAATACGGTTGTTCACTGAAATATCATAAAAATCGTCCAATATAGTACCATGTAGAACAAGATGGATTTGTCTGCAGATTTTTCAAGGAGACAAAACTTCTGTAAGCTATCAGGTTTACACTTTTAGCATGGTTTGGTCCGGAAGAAAGTTAGTCCTTTTTTTTTTTGCCGGTTGTCACAGAATGTGACTGAGAGTGCGTTCAATCTCAAGCTTGTTAGCGTCTATAAAGATTTTCTTACTTTTTTAGTTGAAAGGTGTTTGCTCCCATGTTGGCTTTCACATGGATTGCACCAGTCAAACGAGGCAATATGTAAATAATGCAAACACAAATCATTCTTTCGTGTTTTCTTCCTTCTGAGACCGTTTTCCTATATTGTTCACATATACAAAATTATAAATGTTGATATACATGAAAGCAGTAATATGTCCTTTTAAATTGTATCAAAAGCTGTAGGCAACGTAGCTCACTAATTGACATATGGCCTTACTTGGACTGCCTTGTCTGATCATCTGTCCACAGATATAATATACAAGTATTTAGCACCAATTTCCCTTTTCCTAAAGAAACTTTTGTCAAAGAGTTGATTAGGGATGGCATGATAATCGATAATTCGATAATATCGTGATAAAAATTTCCGTTGATTATCGTATCGCACTTTTTCTGATTTATCGAATTATCATGCAAACCTCCATGCTTAAATTATCATACTCGGAAACCGTAATAGCTAGAAACAAGCGGTTTGCGGCATTGCATGCGTAATTACAAGGGCTCTCCAAACAAGTGCGCAATTCTGTTGCTAGCCACTTTATCTGATTGGAGAAGTTAGCTTAATGCAAATAATATTTAATCAGTAAGTAGCAGCACAACTGCTAAATTTTACCTACATGGTGAGGAAGCACCAGGCAATGGCAAGTGCATTTTCATGTCTACTGGCTAAATGGGAGTGCCACACGATTCACTTCGTGAAGGTTTTTTTAAAATTTGGCTAACAAAATTAAAATGGCTGCTCCAGCCTCAAAATTTGTTTTATCGAGATATTATCGATTATCGTGAAATTTTAAAAGTTTTATCGGGATAAATTTTTTTTATGGTGCCACCCCTAGAGTTAGTTCATGCTCATCCAGAAAATAACTCTTGGCTAATTTATTCCTACCCCTCAAAGAGTTTGTCACGTTTTAAAGGGACTAGAAATTCCTAATAAAAGCAGTTATCAAAATAATTGTTTAAACATCACTGCTTTACATTTCAAAAACTTGAAAAGGACTTAGGGGTTTGTTTACCTTTTTGGGTTAGGCTATGACTAATATTAAAGTAATATATGCTGATGTTCAAGTGTTCTTGAATACGTCAGAATTTCGGTGGTTTTCCATCGTACTACGCACAATCTCAAAAATGCAATACTAGAACTTACGTACTAGTACTGGCGAATTTTCGACAGTTTTGAAGGATTTTTCTCAGGGGGACCAGAGAAAATCGTGTATCCTACGACCTGATGAAGACAGTAGGAAGTGGTAAAACAATACCTAATCCTTCAGAACTGTCGAAAATTCGCCAATACTGTGTATTGTGTACGCGGTTTATCTTGAGTCCTGCAGGTATTTTATGAGCGGCTACGTTTTCCTGGAGGGGGCGGCATTAATCGACGGCCGCCATTGTTTTTGTAACCATCTTGGATATCAACAAGGCACTCTGCTACCAAAAACATAAAATTGATTATCTGTGTCGTACTGGGGCGAACTCAAGATAGGCCGTGGACACTATAATGTCTAGTATTGCATTTTTGAGATTGTGCGTAGTATGATGGAAATTCACCGAAATTGTGAATTTGACAATCAAAATAAACAAAGTCGTTATGGTGTTTTTAACTTGAATATGTATCAGGGAGTAAGTTATCGTACTTAAATCCCCCTAAAATTAAAACGAGTAGCCATTTACTGATAGCGTGATAATCAAAGCATGAGTCAAAGGTTGATAACAATAATTGCCGCAATAATCCCAAGAGATGGCAATTATGTTAGTAAGTGAACCGCTTTGTTGTCTTTTCGTCAGACTTTCGACTAGCAACTCGCAATCGAGTTTATGACCCTATTAAGGCTGGCGTTGGATAGTTTACGGGACTGTTTCTTTTCTATGCCATCTCTTATCGGTACAGAAATCTTGACTCACTTTTAGAAATCAAACGAAGTGATCAGTTTCCAGGCAAAGCTTGCACTCTTGCGTGTGTTAAAGATCATTGGTGCGATCTAGCTATTACAAACTCCTTGTCGTAGTGTTTGTGGCTACATGGGAAATATTAGTATTGTCTCTTGAAGTCAAAACCCAAGAATAAGAATGACCTTCTAAAGATTGGCGTTCAAACCTCGGACCGAATTTTCTCGACGTAAGCTAGTCTGTGAAAATAAAGATGTACTCTGTTCTGCTAAATTTATATTTTACGAATGAATGACTAGTCGTAGTTGTCCATTCCATAGTTTTTTTTTTAGTTTACGTCTGAATAGTGACCACTAAATTAATGTTGATCTGCGTTTTTTTTTTTTATAAGATAGAGTTTCAAATGGACCTTCCACAAGCTCTTATAAAGGTGGATTTGCCTAACAGATATCTGAAGGGGACATACTTTTATACTCAGGTTTACCCCTTTAGGAAAATAGGGTCGGTTGGAAATTTTTGTACACTTTTTTTTGTTACTAAATCAGAAAGTTTTACTTCAAAAATTGTAATATTATATTTTTTTTATGCAGTAAAGATACATTAAACAACAAGCATTCTTGGTGCTGTACAACATTAAAGAAAGATAATATCAACCCTATTTCCAGGAAGCATTTGAACCATTTTTGTATAGTAGGATGCAAACCAAACCAAAGCAAACCAAACCATTTTTTTTTTGTTTGGCCCTTAACTCACCCCCCCCCCTTCCCCCCCCAAAAAAAAGTTTTAACAGAAAATTCTGGACAGAAAAAAGATGTCGGCTACATCTTTTACGTGAAAGCATCCATTGAACCCAAAAATCGTATTTCAAATATATCACTTAATTCGTGCAAGGACTTCTTTTTTAAATGGCTTGTTATAGTGATTTACATTTTCAAAGTGCTCTTGCGAACTCTCTAATAACCCGAAATAAACATGCTTAGGCTATTCTGAAAGGTGGCGATCTATTTTTTCCATCAGTCCTAACCAAAATTGTTTAGCTTAGATAGTGACTGTTCTATGCCCGTTTAAAGGTGAAGAGAACGGCATAGCATGGAAGGTTATTGTGATTTTTGATTTCAAAGTGGTCTTGCGAGTTCTCTAATAGCCCTAAATGGACATGCTTAGGATAATGTGAAAGATTGGATCTATTATTTCCATATATCGTAAGCAAAATTGTTTAGCTTAGGTTATGGGATA
>JAHWFP010060280.1:0-41419 GCA_023313725.1 Lithobius niger | reverse complement strand
AGCCACATCCACGATGTATGCATTGTTCTCGTGCCTATGGACCTGGTCATTTTTCTCAGCAGCTACGGATGATAAAGGTAAAAAGTTGCAAGATATTTTCGTCGTGGATTCCGGCGCATCCAATCATCTCGTGTCAAATGAAAACTGGTTGTTTAATTGTCTAAAAATCAATGGTTTGCCTATACTTTCAGCCAGCAAAAATTGCGATTTGAAACCGCATTCAAAAGGCAACATTCTTTTTGACACTGGTAAAGGTAAAATTTTGATGAAAGATGTTTTATATGTTCCAGACTTACAAGTTAACTTATTTTCTGTAAGATCGGCTACAGCAAATGGGTGTCATGTGATATTCTATGAGACCTGTTGTTTGATTTATCATGGCCGTAAAATGATTGCAAGAGGGTATATGACTAATGGTTTGTACATTTTGGTAGGAAACCCATTACTTAATAATGATCCAGTTACAGATAAGTTGCTTAGAGGAACAAACTATACTGAAATTCCAGATAGTGGTCATGTTGCAATGTTAAACAAGATAGTGCCAGCGAAAGTAACGATACAAAGTAATTTGGAATTGTGGCATAAACGATTTATGCATACAGCAATCTCTACTTTGCATGAACTGAGTGACTCAAAAGCCCTTAGGGATTTTAAACTTCCAAAGAAGAAGAATATAACTTCCCCCTGTCACGACTGCATTCAGGCAAATTTGACAAGAAAACCTTTTCCAGCACTTACATACGAACGAGAAAAAGAACAATTAGCTTTAGTGCATACTGATGTGCTAGCAATTCCTGTCAAATCCATAGGCGGAAATTCGTATGTCCTAACGTTTACAGACGACTACTCAGGATTTGTGAGTGTTTACATACTGAAGAATAAATCGGACGTTCCTGAAAAAATAAAAGAGTATGTAGCAATGGCCGAAAATCAAACTGGTAAACGTTTAAAAGCCATAAAATCCGACTGCGGGTCTGAATATCTTAACAAAACGTTATCCGATTTTTTCAAAGAGAAGGGTGTGAGGCACACCACCACAAATCCCTTCTGCCCCGAGCAAAATGGCCGTTCGGAACGCCTTAACAGAACCCTGATGAATCTTGTTAGAGCAACATTAACTAGTGCTAATTTGCCAACTTATCTTTGGGCTGAATTAATTACCACAGCAGCCTATATACGAAATAGATGTGTGAACAAAGCTAACAAGAATTGCACACCACTACAATTATGGTTAGGAAGGTCTGAAAAACCAACGGCTAGACATTTAAAAGCTATAGGTTGTATATGTTTTGCTCACATTCCTGTCCAGAAAAGACATAAATTACAGCCGAAAGCAAAGAAGTGTGTAATGATTGGCTACGACTTAATTTCACGTCACGTAGCTATAGACTTTGGGACTTGGAAAGTAAAGTTGTGATTGTGTCAAGAAACGTTACATTTCTGGAAAATGAATTTAATTTTGAACATTTGGATCAACAGAATTCTACAGAATTTGAAAAGATGTGGGAACAGCTGTGGACAAATGAAGAAACTGACGAGGAAGAAGAAACCGAAAAACTGCCAACTGAGACAGCACGAGCCATTACCCCACCAATTGAACTGCCAACTTCAGCTATAGGTGAGAAAGTCGTGACCCCTCCTATTGTAACGCCTTTGCTGGAAGAGGGCAAAACTCCACCTCAAGTTGTGGGTCAACTCGCCAAAAAGAAGAAAAAGAAGGAATCCAAGACAAGTGAAAGTAAAAGTGATTTTGAACATAGATATTTTACGAGGTCAAAGTCTAATAAAACTGTCTCAGAAAAAGAAACGCCAATTCCAGGGGAAGAGAATAGTTTACCAGAAGAAAATAACGTTAAAGTACCAACAAATACGAATGAAAATAAGACTGAAAAAGCTTTAACAGTTTTTGGAGGGAAAAATAACAGCAATATTATTGGCGATTCTTTCACTGAATTACTCCTGGAACGTTATGGTGAACCAGTGACCCAACACACGTTGATAAATACTTGTTTCTTCAATTTTCACAATGATGATTATGAGCCAGCTGCTTTAGCTACAGTTGTTAATGAGCCTAAAATACCGAACAATTTCCGTGAAGCAATAAATAGTGTCGACTCAGAAAAATGGTTAGCTGCTATACACGCTGAATATGGAAGCCATATTGCCAATGGCACCTGGTGTTTAGAAGAACGTCCACCAGGAGTACCCGTGGTAGGATGTCGCTGGGTGTTCTGTGTTAAGCGTAATGCTTTGGGCGGCATCGATCGTTACAAAGCACGCCTTGTTGCAAAGGGATTTACGCAACAATATGGACAATCGTACTTTGAAAGTTACAGCCCGACTGCTGGGCTTGCAACAATACGTCTAGCAATCTCTGTAGCGGTACAAAACAATTGGTATATAGACCAATACGATGTGACTGTTGCTTATCTCCAAGGACGACTCGATTGTTACGTTGCTATGCAACAACCAGAGGGCTTTGTTATACCCGGTCAAGAAACAAAGGTGTGCCGTCTCGTAAGATCGATATATGGACTCAAACAATCAGGGCTTTGTTGGTACAGAAGACTGACGGAAGTGTTGTTGAAGCATGGTATGCATCGTTGCCTTTCAGACGCATGCGTATTTTGGATAGAAGTCAACAATGAACGTGGTTTCGTCACAGTCTACGTCGACGATTTAATGGCAGCTGCCCAAACAATCAGAATTAGACAATTGTTGAGGAAGATATTAAATTCTGATCTGGATATAAAATATCTGGGTCCCTTGAATTTCCTGCTAGGAATCCAATTTGAAAGAGAATCCAGTGGAGTGCTTTTTGCACATCAACGCACTTATACAGAGAAAATATTAAAAAGATTTAATATGGAATTCTGTAAAACAGTTAACACACCGTGTCTCCCTGGTCAACATTTAAATAAGACTGTAACCTTAAGTGTTGAAGAGCAAGAGGAAATGAAGACAGTCTCTTTTAGAGAATTAGTAGGGTGCCTATCTTATCTTGCCTTGGCGACACGTCCCGACATAGCATATGCGGTCAATGCAGTGGCCGCACATTCGGCTAATCCAAATCCTACACATTGGATAGCCGCCAAACGAATTCTGCGTTATCTTCGAGGTACCATCGACAGAAAATTAGTCTTTCGTCCAAATCCGGCAAGACTTGAAGTTTTCGCAGATGCAAGTCATGCACCAAATGCTGATGACCGAAAATCCATTTCTGGTGTAATTGTGTTTTACGCCGGAACCCCTATCCTATGGAGAGCAACCAAACAGAAAAGTGTCTCACTTTCGACAATGGAGTCGGAGTACCGTGCCTTGTGCCTAGCGTCCAGGGAAGCTTTCTGGATGCGTGCCTTTCTCAAAGAAATAGGTGTTTATGGACATAGTACACCACCAACCGTTGTGCATACCGATTCTTTGAGTGCAATTCAACATGCTAACTCACAGATTGAAAGATCCAGAACAAAACATATCGAAATTGTTTATCATTTTGTCAGACAGAAAATTGATGATGGTGACATCGTTTTGGAGTTTGTTCCCACTGAACGAAATTGGGCCGACATTTGCACCAAAGCAGTTACCTCTCAGATTCATACTAACCTCTGTCTTGGTCTTTCTCTTGCAGCATCCGACTCCAGATGATGAGATTTATTTTACAGGGTGTCCTCGTCACACGGGGGCATGTTGATTCCTGGGGTCCTTGACCTTGGACCCATACATCAACTATTGACTCTGCACTACGATGACGTATGCCTGCAGGGTCACCATGAACCAACAATGATCGTCATGACCATGATGGGTCATCTGTTGAAGACAATAGTTCTTAAGTGTTTATCGTTTTGATCATTGTTGTTAACGGTTGTTATGTTTGTAAACAAATTGGAAATGTTGTTGTTAAAGAAGTTGCTTTAGCTTCGGCACTTCATCGAAATTCCTCCAACCGTTTAGATCTTGCTTTGTGTTAAAATATTGTCCCTTCCATATGTAAATATGTCATGTCATTATAGTTAGTAAACTACAGTGAAGTTTACCGTGTTCACGAAATGAGTCATCATTCCGAGTTTCACAGTCCACCGTTTGCAGCTCCAATATTATTTCATTCCACTGCGCCTATCCCTTCATAAACATGTTTTATAAAATGTTCCTTACACCCATCTCTTGTCGAGATTCATACAATAAGTGAACACACTTTTTGCTTGAGGGCCCACATCCGTAACATAGTTAGCACCTGAAAGACCAGAGAAGCCAAGAAACCAGATGCCAAGGCTTTTCTAAGAAGTTCTTTGTAAAAACTATACTTGCAACTATACTTGCAGTAATGATACTAATAGCTTCAAAGCTTTGTAAACACTGACATGAAGGTAGGGGTGAAGCGTTTTTAAAAATGTTGACTGCTGAAAGTGCCATTATTGAGGTTAGAAAATGACTTTTTCTTCCAGTTGGTCAGTCCGAATTTACGATCTCCCGTGAGAGGGTCCAAAACTTCATGACCTCTCTACCCCCCCCCCCGCTCCCCCCCGGCGATATAATGACCGGTCGGTCATATACGTCATGTATGGTTTCATCAAAGTTTTGAAGATAATAGCAAATAACCGTTTTCCCAATCGGCTCGGCGTGATTTTTATTCCCACTCGGCTCGTTTTGTTAGGTTTATTTTGGGGGCGGGTGGGGGAGGGGGCTGCGCCTTACCATCCTGCTCCATCCCTTTGTTCTACTGTTCCACTTCACATTTGCTGTTGCAAGATGAAATAATCCAACTTGATTTTATTTCATTTTTAGCATGTAAAGCAAAGCCTTGCTCCCCTGTCGGGGAGTAACCGAGATTGTCGTCGGGGAACAATCGGAAGACTTGAGTCCACACGACGACATAAAATTCTTAAAATTTCTGGAGGAAAAGCTCAAAATAGAGTTTTTTGTTTTGCTTGAGTAGTCCTCATCACCTCCGTATTTAAGAGCCGTCTTAGTTAATACAGAAATGTTAACTAAATATGTACAAAACAGAAGTTGTTAAGGATTCTAGTTAAGTTTTCGTCATTTTAATTCGTGATACCAATGAACTGAGCGAAAATCGTGTACAGTAAGTGGCTAAACTGAAAATTGATTTGCTGCGTTAGACCGTCAACGCCATGATTTAACAGGCATCTTAGTTAAGAGATACGTTTGGGATGCCAATGTCTTACCAGTTATTTCTAAAAGAAGGTCCTATTTTAAAAGTCCAACGCACAACACGAATGACGGCCAACTGTGTGTTCTTGCTATGGTTAAATATTTTTCAAACCTAAATTATTCAGTGTTACTTAACGTCAATTTAATAATATTTAAAAAATTTAATTCAACAGTTAATTTAATTTGTAAATAAAATGTGTAAAAAAAACCCAGAATTTTGATCACAATCAGGTTTTTACGACCTCTCATGCTAGAGAATGTTTACGAAAAACGTCGGACATTTGCTTAACAATGTGGTGCGAACGTGTCTCGGAAAGCCCAAAATAGGCCCTCAAATAGCGTAAAATGCCTCAGTTTCCGGGGCTTCGCTCCGGGCCCCGCTGAGGGAACTTACAGCGCTCCCCCACATCCCCTAGCTGGTTTCGCCGGGCCCCTGCTAAAGTAGTAAAAATATAAACAAAATATGTTCGTTTTCTTTGCCCCCCTGTCGGGGAATCATTGCCCCCCTATCTGGAATTGGCTGACGCCACTAATGCCTGGTTAAAAAATTAAAAACCCTAAAAGGCTAAAACAACAGAGACCACCTCAAGTTGCCCAACAACCCGCCGCCATTTTGTGGCGAGATGGGGTTGTTGGGCATCTTGAGGTTGTCTCTGTTGATTTAGTGTTTTAATCTTTTTAATTGTGAACAAGACAAGGAAAACATTGCCGAAAATTAAATTGCTTCATGCGTTTGACTGTTGTGGGCTTTCTGTTCGATCGGGGAACATATTTTTACGACCATTCTGCTTCGCCTACAAATTAAATTTTAACTTCTTGTAAAATACAGATTTTACAACGTGTTCCCAACCATGTGAAACGAAGTGCTTTTTGACCCTATCTTACTTTCTTTAACTCACTACCTGGTATTTCAGGTGGTAGAATGCAGAATGTACCACCTTAGGCAGTGCGATGTTGGCTAGTGAAGCCATTAAAAGGGACAACTGTTGTACGCTGCTGTACTGTAAATTCAGATGTGCCAGATGGGCCTGGTGCACGCACATACAAACACGCACCATTCCGTGTGCACAAAGCTAGTGTACACTTCCGTGTTCAACGTCAAGTGATAGGCTACCATTAGCGCCGGTGCAAACGTGCGGTGCCGCTGCGGTGACGCAGCCAATCAATGCACACGTGCGTTTTATTAACTCGCGTTGACGCTGCGGTGCCACTGCGGTGCCACTGCGGTGACGTATGTGAGCGTTCGGTTCCCTAACCTCGTGTACAAAAAATTATAGTTTGAAACCAATGAGACGTATTGCTTTTTTCGCCTACTTCGTGAACAAAAAATATATTTTCAAACCAATGCGACGAATTTTGGTACACTGGTGTACTAATTTAAGACGTACCAGGGAAATATGTTACACATCCTTTGCAGATTAACTAAAAAAATTCGGATAACTTCTTTAATTACTTCCCAATGAGTCTTCAATCATTTCTGCACAACATTTCATATTTCAGGATAGTTCTTTATACTCCCCCAATAAACAATTCCACGTCTATTTCTTCGAAATTGGACGCCATTTTCGATAACGCTTTTGCGGTAAATGAAAGGTGTGTGCACCGCTGAAGGTACTCAACGCAATTACGTTTTTTTTTAACGCTGCGGTACCGCTGCGTTGAAGGGGGAAATAGCTGTGCAAAACGACCGCACGAGCGGCGGGCGGTAACGCAACGTCGACGCAGGTACGTGTGCAGTACCCAACAGATTTCATGTAAACCAAACCGCAAATGCGGTACCGCAGCGTCGCAGCGCGTCCAAAAAACGCACGTGTGCACCGGCGCTTAAGTTTTAACACCAAATGAGGGCTTTCCAGCATGACCTAGCCTCTCTGCAGGAAAGTCCTCATCTGGAGCAGGGAAGTGTAATGGGGGGTGGTGTAAAACGCACGCAGTTCATCCAATTTATATGTTGTATTCACCAATCACCACACGCACATTTCCTTGATTGGAATCATAGATCTATTTCTCAAAGGAACGAAAATAGAATTTACATCTGATGAGTGAGGGGGTGGGAAACAGGAGCAGGGCACCCCTTTTTAAGCTCGTCAGGTGTCCCCTATCCTAGGGACAAAAGTTGGTCCCATAGGTCAAGTGTGTACTCTCAAAACAGTATGACTTTTGGTAGGGTGCAAGGGACTTTTGGGATTTATTTATTACGCAGTTGTTTAAAATAAAAATGTTAATTTATAAAAAAAAAAAAAATTATTGTAACGACACGTCAGTTTTCCTGAACGACGTGTTTGTCTTTCAGGAAATATCGCAAGTAAATATGGCAAGTAAATTTAGCAGTAAATATGGCAACATCAGTGTATAATTACCGTGAATGTTTACCGTGCATAATTTGAATTCGACGGTAAACTTACTTAGGTCTATTTGCAACCATTATCAGCAAAGATTTCGTATCAATAAATCGTCTTAACAATAGTTAATAAAATTTCTTTTTCTTACAATACTGTAAATATAAAATTGGCTCAATTTTGAACTTTACTAGACAAAAATAGAAGAAGTATACTAAGGGGAGGAAAAACCTAAGGATTCCATCCGAGAAGACTGATCATCGAAGAGGAGGGCGGGGTGGGTGGAGCTAAGTTAATGCTCAGAATAGATTCCATAGACACTAAAGGAGCCATTAGTCTCTCACACAATTGTGCTCAATGCAGGGACTTTTTCAGAATCCCCTTTGCAGCCTTGGATTAGATCAGATTCTGGCAAGTAAGCTAAGATCTGCTATTGCTTAAGCCCGTGTCAGACGGGCAGATTTTCACTCACGACACGATTGTCCTAAGGGCAGAAGTGATTTTCCCCAGCATTTTGTCGTGTCTGTAGTTGGTTGCCACACGGGCAGATTTCCTCCTCCTCCTCCTCCCTGCCAGTTTGACACGGGCTTTATATAGTTAACGCTCCAGTTTCCTTATTTTTTCAATCAATTCTTGTTATCTCTTTGGGGGGAAACAGCTAGGCCGTCTCACTCCCCCTCCTCCCCATCTCCCCAACACAAGCCAACTGGAGCCACAAGAAAAAAAAAACGCGCTTAATAAACTGTAGTACTTTGGTTTTATTTCACTAAATCATACCAAAGAATTCTGAAGAAAGGGGAGGGGGGAAGTTAAAACGATGTGGAAAGCTAATTGTTGTTTTTAGTTTTATTGAATGGTAATGCAAGCTTTTCCATTAATTAGTGTTACTCAGAAACAGAACTAACTGATTTACTTAGTTATTTACGAAAAAACACTCAGTTAATGGTTTATTTACACTGAATAAAAGTGGCTAATTCTAGGTCATTGCGTTATTCAGAGTCACTGGATCATTCCAGGTATTAGGGTCAGTGGATCTCCGCATCAGTAAGTCAAAATACTGGTCTAACATACTGATCCATCCCAAGTGACCCGCACGAAAATAGTGACCCAAAAAAGTGACCCAGTCACCGAGACCCATTCCAGCTCTGAAATTCTAACAGGAATCTTTAATGGATTTAATTGGCCATGACAACGACTAAAATGCATTAATATGCTGAAGTACTGTTTTACAACCATTCAAATCAACCCTGGTTACTTTGTGTTATTGCCAGAAAAATAAAGTTTTGAAGGCCTAATTTTCTCTGGCAACTGAAGTTTGTTATTCTTGGCCAGTGATGAAAGAAATGAAAGTTCTTAGTTAATTTCCAGCTCTCGTGCGTGTTATTAAATTTTAGGAAACGATTTGTGGGAAGTGTTTTGAAACTGGCATGTGTTAGGGTTAAGGTCATGTGAGCCACGATGTTTTGCAACAATGATAAACTCCCAAAAGGTCAGTTTATAAATATTTTTTCACACAAACTGAACAAGTTTTTTTTTTTTTTGGGGGGGGGGGGGGGGCGGGAGGGTTTGGTTGACCCTTCATGTGCGTCCATATATCAAGGCTTTTCACACAAAGTTTGGATTTAACGTTTTTTCTTAGGATTTCCTTCTGGCTGAATAAAAGAAGATTTTTAGATTTTTTTTTGACAAGAACTTATTTCTAATACAGATAAAATTCTGGCATGAAATAACAGAGGACACAACAGTGAACACGGTCGTATTTTTACATTTTTTTTCTTAAGCCCAAAAATGGCTGAAGTAGCAAATTAATCCGATTTTGACTGAATTTAGTTTAAATTTGTATGCCCGTATGTAAACACAACTGCCTTTTGATTTTGACAAAAACGTATGGCACAGTAAGTGCGTTGCCTTAACTTCATGAAACAGTTGTTAACAAATTCAGAATTGAATTCCATTGCGACGAAATATGGTATACCTAAACAGCTGTCGATGTGATTGCAATGGGATATTTTCCTCCTAGTTTAGTTAACACATTTCCCACCAGATTGCGTCACGCACCAACGCAAGTGATGTAAGGCAAATATCTGGTATTGATCATGAGTGACAAGAATTGCTCTAAATAGCCTGCCCCATGAGTTATTGAAAACACCTTTTTTTTCAGTACTCGCACCTTTGGCCCATTAAAATCATTTCTGTTATTTATTGGCATGTGTTAATACATGCTACGCACTCGTGAAATTAACGTCTGCATAAAGAACACACGTGAGCAGGAACCAAAATATTCGGGTTGAAAAAATTATCGATAATTTACTTAGCGCTTGTGATACTATGTATGAAAATAAACGCTGAAAATATAAAATAAACCAACGAAGACGTAGGACCTTGGCCTTTGATTTCAGAGGTCGTGGGTTCGATTCCCCGCTCAGGCAGTTTGACATATAAGTCCAAAAGGCAACGTAAATAGGTCTGCATCCGTATTTCGTTAACCAATTTCGAGCCCATTGGCTCTCCGTCCCGTTTAACCTATATTTAGACACACGCTAGTGTGTTGACATCAAGTAACAGACGTGGACGGAGCATGGACGTAACTTCATATTTTTAATGCAGCTTTTTTTTACAAACAAAATTGGGCGGAGAATGAGCATACACGTCATAAACCAAACCATACCAATGACAACAGAAAAGAAGCGAAACAAGCTAACAAATGAACTGCAAAAATAGAAAAAAAAAACACATTAGAGATCGTATGCTCATGGAACTCACACTATGATGTGAAGGGACACAAACAAAAATAAACGCATTGGAGTTAATCGAAAGAAACGAGCTATAATCTGAACTCCAATTTCAGGGTAGAGCATGCATCTTCACAAATTAGAAATGCAGACACAAAATAAAGACATAGCAACTCCTACGAAACCGATTTAAACATAAACGAACAATCACATAAAAAGCATATAAGATGTTAAGGAAGTGGACGATTAGTTTCGAGTAGGCACACTTTTTACTGCATATCTATGGGACTATGCACATAGCATTACATATTAGGCATCAGACTAAGGTTTCAACTTGTTCTGACCCTGCTCAGCTCCAAACACCAACTAAGGGAGCCTCGTTCCTGCCGGCTTTTATACCCGCTAGAGCCGAGGATTCCCACTAAGAATTTACGTCTCGCGACTGGCTGACTGCAGCGATGCGGTTCCAACTGGGTGAGCAGTTGGGCTCTCTCGCAGCATAGCTGTTGGCGCTCGGCCAATTCCCGTGTTTAGGCGGCAATTGTATGGGCGCGCAGCAGGTAATGTTAACGGCAAAGCTCTTTCACCGTCTTCAACAACACAAGTTATTCGTCCTTTGGAGGTGACAGGTGTGGAGTGTAATGGCTTCCGCCTGTTCTTGTCCTGTTGTGCAACGTGACAAGGTTGGGTGGCATTAAACAGCTTTCCAACTGTTCGAAAACCTGAAGTTTTTTGCCGGAAGTTTTTAGGCATGGAGCAGGAACATGCCCAATTCCGGAAGTCAGCGACGATTAATTCGCCCCCCCCCCCCCCCCCACCACGCTGATTTTCCATATCCGAACGAGTTAGCCTGGTTGGAGAAGGCTTTCTTCTGTATCCGAAATAGTCCGGATCCAGAGTGTCGACTTCCTCACTCCAGGAAATTGTTAAGACCCTCACCTAAGTATTATTTATTTATTTATTTAGTTATTTATTTAAGTCCTCAATTAAGGGTGCATTTCTGTACTTCTCAGTTATCACCCTCTTTCATACCTATCCTATAGTTTGTTCCACATTATGTTTTCAGAAAACTGACTATGATGCCACGTTTCCGTGCACTATGAATGCAAAAACTTGTGAATCTTACACTTGTAGACTCTGCACAGTTACTGTAAGAGTCTACGAGTGGGATATTTACGTGTTTTTTGAACTATTAGTGGCAGGAAACGTGGCGTCATACAGTCAGTTTTCTGAAAGCATAATGTGGAACAAACTATAGCCTCGGATTCCGTACTAATTGAAATCGTTGGACTAGTGGTAAAGTTTGTTTGCAATGCTTTGGCACACAAATACACCAAGTTTTGAAAAGAAAAATGTTGACTTTTTTTTCGATTTCGGTCGTTTTAATTCCCGAAATCTACTTCTACTTCAACTCAAAACACTGTTTTGTCAGTTTCAGAATCCTCAGTTTGCTCGTTTCTGCGTAATTCACTGTAGTAAGGCTGTGGCAACGTACTGCTCAATTTTCACCTCGCAGTTAAAAAGTGCGCTCCTTCACTATTTTAACCTTAACAATTATTTCCGTAGTGTTGGGTTCTAAAATGTCTCTTCATTTTCTTTAAATGTGGTGACTTTATTTTCCGAAGAAAAATGGTGATTTTATTTTCGTCAAGTCTTTAGGCCTAACGGGGGAAAAAATACGGCTTTTCGTGGTGTTCCAACATTCAGTAACTGGAAGGGTCCACAATTATTAGCCACCAAGTTTAACGTTATTTTCCTTACGAAAAGAACGAGATGTGTTCCTTTCGTTCTAACTAGTTCCGTTTCGTAGAAAAGAAAGTGGTTTCCCATCCCAAGGTTGTCCTTCACGCAGTCACTGGCTGGATCCTGGGTCAACCCCAAAATGCCGCAAGCGAGCATTTTGCTTATTTGTCCAAGTACAACTATTTAACAAGTTCTATTTCCCAACATAGAAAAGAAAAAGGGTATTTTTATTCTAAATTTAAATCAAAACAAAATTAGGCCCTCTGTGGTCTGTCCGGCACGCAGGCACTGGCCGGATTCACAGCTCTCCGTCCTAAGATTTCCTTCGTACTGAAAAAAGAAATTTCCAGTCACGTCCCAGGACAAGGCCCCCCAGTATAAGCAAGAATTTATAGGGTTTCCAAACCCTATAAATTCTCGGTATAAGTAAGGTACTAATGAAGTGAAGATAGTTTCGAGAGGCTCAGTCCTAATTCCCGTCTTACTCCATAGCTAGGAGCCTATGCACATAGCATTACACATTAGTCATCAGACTAGGGTTTCAACTTTTTCTGACCCTGTTCAGCTCCGGAGGTTCAACCGTTCAGTTCAACACCCAAACACCAAATGAGGAAGCCTCTTTTCTGCCTGCTTTTATACTCGCTGGAGCCGAGGATACCCGCCAATGATTTACGTCACATGACTGGCTGACTGCAGCGATCCGGTTCCAACTGGTTGAGCGATTGGGGTCGCTCGCTGTATAGCTGTTGGTGCTCGGCCAATTCTCCTGTTTAGGCAGCGATTGTACGGGCGTGCAGCAGCAAAAGTTAACGACAAGGCGCACCACGAAGTGTACACTTCGTGTTGTGTTTAACCGTACGTGTAAGCCGTTACAAGCATTTACCCTTAACAACGTATACTGCATAAGAATGGGATAATGGCAACCTTCAAGCACAGGCATGCATCATTTAAAGTTCGTTTCGTTCTAATGAACTCTAATGTGATTTTTATTTGTGTACCTTCACAGCTGTGAATTCCATGCGGATATGAGCTCTAGTACTTATTTACTTAATTAAGTTAGATCCCATTTTTTCATGGCTTTATCTCACCTAATTATCTGGATCTTCCCCACCCCCTTCCCTTTGGTGAAACAATTGTGGGACATAAAGAGACAATGACGCGTCATTATACACCACGCCAAGTACCCCAACGCTGTAATTCACGAACTGAACGAATCAGTCAAAGTAACTCAAGGATTTGTTAACATAGTTAAACAGTTTCGTGCGGTTTGAATGTAAGTTAGCCCTACACAAGGCTATAACTCGTAACCAAAGATGTTAGCGTTTTACCACAATGTCCGCTAAAACTTATTGTGCACTTTCACTAAAAGTTGCTCCTGCCCTCTCTGTGTACTGGGAAGTGTTAAGTAGGTTACAGTATCGCCGTGTACAGTGACGAAAACACAAATGGTTTTATGTAATAACCTTCAACGGATTTGTTGGGGGTGGATTTACAGCTGTTTCCTTGAACACGGAAAACTTGAAAAAACAAATATGTCATCTTCTCGATCGGATGATCGGGGAAACAATAACGGATTTGGGTCTTCCCATAACTTGGCGTAGGGAGGGCCAGCTCGTTGGAGTACTGGAGAGAGAAAATTATCACACGAGGAGCAGAAATCACATCATAAGCAACGTCGTTATCTCTTCTTTCCAGAAAAAGAAAGGCAAGTATCTTTGAATAGGTAGAAAAAAAAAAGGACGAAATCGACAGGGTGCAGTAAAGCAAATCACCTTGTTTTTAACTGCCTCGTCTCTAGTTTTCAGAAAGGGAAAACTTTAATACAAGAATTTTATTTATGTATTGTTATGTACTGTTAAAAAAACACCTGGATAACCCGTTGATTAAAACTACGGTAGTAAACAAAAACAAGTTCATTTATAGTTTGTAAGGTTGGACTGTATCGAGGTAAAAGGACCACTAAAGAGTCTGCTTCCGTGCGTTGCTTCCCTTAAAGTGATTTGTTACGTCATGCGCGTCATTGACGATAAACGCTCTAAAACCTATTTTTTTTTAACGCTCTATTTTTTTTTTAAATAAAAAAAGCCACTGCAAACGATGAAGCGATTGTAGAATCGTTCAAATCGCTGTAAAACTTTAACGTCGAGATTTTATTGGCAATAGCCGTAAAACTATGGGTTTTTTTTTCCCAGTAGAAGATGAACATTTTTATCTGTAGGAAACCGCCATCTTCTTTCTGCAGCCATGTAAGCAGTTGTGACATAGATGCTTACAGTAACAGGCCTTTTATGTACGCGTTTTGTGTCGCGTGACGCCAGACGGCAAAAGTCGCTCGCGTTTTGGGTTTGCTTTTATGCACGAAACATTTTCCGTGTGGCTGGGCAAATCGCATCAGTGCTACCAGTGTCCTTAAGGGCGGGTTTACGCAACGATAATTTTCTCACTCACTAGCTTGTAGTTGTCTATACGTGGTAACCATGACAACGACGCTGAGGCATATCTTCTCCTCGTGCTTCGAGACACGACGTTCGATGTGTGCAGCATGACAGCGTCGATTTATGACAACAAGAAAATAATTTTTATTGCAGTACAAGACGGGGGACTGATTTCTGCACGCCGCCACTCGATGGTTTGTTTTCGATTCGATAACCCCGAAATGCACGTCATTTTGGATTTTGAATTCTCGCTGTGAGCAGCTCTTTATTCTACCGTCGACTGATCACTGCTAGAAGCTGTTCTTTTAGCGAGAACAGCGAATTTAGGAAACACCGTGAAATAACAACATTGCAGCAATGTTTAAAATTACTGTTGCACTTTGACCAGACAGGCTGCTGGTGGCTGCAACACGACACAGGATGGTGTAAGAAACACGTCAAAATGGGTCCACAAGCGCAACACCATCCACATGATTGTAGCAATTTTGATTTTGTAGGCACGTAGTAACGCGTCGCTTCGCACGAAATTTCCTTCTGTCTGGTAAGCCCTAAGCAGGCAGATGAAAATTTGACGCGAAGCGACGCGTTGCTATATGCCTACAAGGTCAAAGTTGCTGTAACAATAGCAATAAAGAAGCAAAACTGACAAAAAGTACATGCTTAAAACATCAGAGTGGGGATTAGTTTGTCATATGCAGAGTGACGTGTTGTAGAATTCACCACAAACTCAGGCAAGGCATTCCAGCTAGTGATGGGTCGCACAGTAAAACATGATTTGTAAATGTCAGTTCAGAAAGCTGACATCGTGAACTTCTTTGTATGACCATGAATAAAACCGACATTGGAGAGTTTAAAAAAGGTTTCACTGGGCAAATCAATGGATTTATTTATTAATTAAAATAAGATCTCTTATCTACCTTCATGCATAGTAGGAAGCTGCAAATGTTTAAGCCGATGTTCATAAGGAAGTTGCTTTAAATGTTTGCACTGACGTGTTTGTCAGTTTCGTAGTATGGACACCATGCCTGTATACAATATTCTATTTTCGGACGGATAATGGTTAAATGATATTTCCGTGTGATATCAGCATTCCAGTTAGTGAAAGCAGAACGTAAAGCGAAACACGGGCTTCCTTGCACATGTCCTTAATTAGTAATGAAATTTTCGTTCATTATCTATCATGACTCCAAGGTCTTTTATAGAGTCAACTTGAGAAATTGGTTAGTTATCAACAGGATAAGTGAAGTCTGCAACACGTTTTTTTCCAATACGTAGAACGAAACATTTATAAGGATGGAAGCACATGCCATTGTCAAGTACCCAGGAATCTATCTTGTGAATTTCTTGTTGTAGAGTTTCACAGTGTTCAACAGTATCTGATCTGCAGTAGAGCTTTACGTCATCTGCATACATGAGAATGTTACGAATCAGACCTTTTGGCAAATCCTCTCCATATTTACTGAAAAGCCATATGCACTAAGGTTTCCACAATGATCCACTTTACTATTTTGTTTGAACCAGTCAGAGTATTTACCTCTGAAAGTGACTCTTTGGCAGCGATTGGCGGCGTAGTCACAAATCCATTTATAAATATAAAGGTTAAGGTTGCAAGATTAAAGCTTGGATCACAGTGTTGGTAATGGGTGACGGAACCAAAAGCATTCTTGATGTAAGTGTAGATAACGTCAGGTAAAATTCTTCTGTGCAGGTACAGTTGGTGTTGCGTTTATGGACCAATTTTGACTTCTTTTTAACACCATCCCACTTAGGTTTGCATCCGCTAGCAGCCAGTCAGGACAGGGACAGGGCTTTAGCCAAACACAAGGTCGAGTGGAACGATAGTATTAGGAGGTTGGTCATTCCCGAGCTCATTACCTTTCTTTCCCGCCAAATGACGTCACTGGGGAGGGTCCGATTTTGCGTACTTTTGTGGGTTACGTCCCGTTTCGCCAAATCCCGTTTCGCCAAATATCGTTCACGAAATTTTAGGCACGCGAAACATTTAAAACATTTAAATACGAACATTTATAACATGATAAAGGTCAGACATTTATAGACAAACACCCGTTTTGCAGTATCCCATTTCGCAAAATAATTTGTTTCAAATTACGTGCCTCGCTCGTGCTGCCGCGCTCGCTGCTGCTAAACACATAACATTAGAAACCACAACTAATCAAAATAAACTAACAATTAGGCATGCCTCTTTAACTTCAGCAATGTTAAATTTTTGAAGAATATTTTGATTCTGAGAAACGTAATTTTGCAAAATGGGAATTCCCGTTTGGAAAAGGTTAACCATCACGTGTATAACTAACTATTCTTCAAAGAGAACCTTGGCAGTGATGTAGTGACGCCCAAGCAATCTAAACAATTATATTTAAAGCGCACGTTTTAAGTTCCGTCTGTATTGCCAGTTTTCAAAATGCAAATAAATCAACTGGGCTTATTCTACCACTACTTGTCTCTTTTAAATGTTTGCCTTTTAAAGCCCCATTACATACAAATAAGGTATTAAATTTCGTGTACGTAAAATTTTGCCAAATTCGTTTTGCCGAAACGGGATTTGGCGAAACGGGACTGGCCCCTGAGGGCAAAACTGTTAATCTGCTTTATTTTTTGGCGAAACGGGATTTGGCGAAACGGGAGTTCACCGTTTTGTGCGCATGTGCGTAAGAGTATTAAGAATTCAATGAGTTGCGTTACGCAATGTATTAAGTCTACCTACCATGATGCTAAACGGTATTGTTTTTGTGGGGCCCTCCTAAGGAAGAAGATATTTACGTCGTTTCTCAAACGGTGGATTAAGAAACACGTGTTTCTCATCAGGCTTTAGCCAAAAACATTATTAATACTGGATAATTAAAATTCTAGCCGAACCATTGTTTAATCAGTAGGTGACCTCAACAATCACAGCTTTTATTTTTTTCTGTATCACTGTCACAATATATCACAAATCCTCTCATCGTCGTGGGGCAGATAACCTAGTTTGGTATTCGTGCTGAGTTCGTGCTCCGTAACACAAACAACAACAATAGTCCTGACACAGTTTGGAGAAAAAAAAAGGAAAGGGACATAGTTGAATTAAGGTCATAGAATCCCCGATATATATATTTTTTAGTTGCCCTTTCTCTCCCCCCTCCCCTCGAACCTCTCTACTGGCCTGAAGAATGGAGGGGGGGGGGCCGATCCGAGGGGCCGTACAAATCCTTGGAATAAATATTTATTTGCTATTTTCTATTTTCTGAAGCCATAGATTACATACAGCAAGCAATACTGAACGACGTTGCCAATTGCAAAGAACAATTTGGGGTGGAGGGTTAGTTGGTGGACAGGCAGAACTGAAAAAAGTTAAAAGAAAAAGGAAAAACACTAATGAATGGTCTTGTCGGTTGGGGGGTGGGGGACAACCGAAGAGAGGACCTTTTGGTCTTTATGGAGCTAGTAAATTTGTAACGTCACACACCAATCGGGGTGCAAGGCAAAAAATAATCTAGTTGTAAGACTAATTTGCAAGCAATTTGTAAACGAATTATGCAACTGATTTGCAATCTATAAAGTTACTGTTAGAGTTTACGAATGGGATGTTTACGGAGATTTTGCACTCGTAGTGAAAGAAAACGTGGCGTCATACAGTCAGTTTTCTGAAAACATAATGTGGAACAAAGTATAGTACCATCTAGCTCTTGCTAACACCAAGCGAAGGAATGGATAACGGCATTTCTTTTAACGAAACAAACAAGCCACGACATCCTTAATTGCTGATTGAAAATTTGGTTCGTCCTCTTGCACCTGGGAGCAAGTTATAAAGGTTAACAATATCGCTGCCGCTAGATGGCGCCACGGTATTTTCGTTCGCATTTCAATCGGTGATTGTGCCACTTTAAATGTTTATATACACTATTATTATTATTATTATTTGTATATTTTGTCCATGTTTACTTGTATGTGTAGCAGTAACGTTGGTTGGTATGTCTGGTTACACATTAGTAATGCGTTTGTAGCTTGACTGCTACATTACCGCCCCCACAGCCAATATTTTTCCGTGCCCAATTCGTTGCTTCCTCCTAACTCGGAAATGAAAAGCGTTACGTAATTGCTGCACAGTTGGCAAACCAGGTTGGTCTCTGAGCACGTTATATACGCGTAAACCACAAACGTCAAATTAAACTAAACTTTCAAGACTACAAGTCACCGTTTGTTTCAAGACTGGGAGGCTCCGTTTGTGAAAAATGAACTTACCATTCACATCTTCAAAACAACAACAACACAATACCACCAACGAAGAACAAACACAGTTCAACAATTAAACTTTCTGAAAACTCCAATTTCCTTCTTCAGAATTAACATCAAAACCACGATAAAATTAGTTTACATCACAACTTCTTTCGTCGTATCCAAATTTGAACTCTCGCACTCGCGCACGTCAGCGGGACCACTGATCTGTCGGTGGACTGGACTGCCCACTCTTTGTCCAGGGCCGCGCGCACACACGGGCCCTCCGGATCCCAGGCGTCTTCGGATCTCTGGCGTCATTCGGATTACATAACCTCACTCCCAGAAGTTCTCTTCCTTCACACCAGCTGATAAATCATATGGTGGAAAACGGCGCCGATTTAACTGAGCCAAAGCAAGATTAATTCCACCATTGGAACGCTATTTGCAATGTATTTCACGAAATAATCGGGAGTTGACAAAAAACGATGTTGATTTGGAACCTAACTTTGCACCGGTTAATTTTACGTAAGTCAACAAAAAGCGGTCGCATTAAAATGCATGCACGCATCACTGTCAATGTATTAACTACGTTTTGTTTCGCTAAAAGATTTACACAAGCTTCAAGGGGCCACGTGTTAATTTAACTACAACCAGTTTTCGCCTCGCCATGCTTTGAGTGTGGAAAGTAATAGAACCAGAGGGGGTCGTCTCAAAACAAGCTCTTTGTGACGAGCCCCAGCCTGTGATTAGAACTGCCGAAATTACGAGACGCTTCTGTCTATTTAACCTTGGCGTCGGTTGGCGTGGTCCAACAGTTTTTCATGTGAGTTATGTGGTTTATTTCAAAAACAAGTGGGGCTGAAACAAACACTCGTCTTATTACTTTATTTTATACTAATTAAAAAAAATTCAACGTGTTAATTCAGTATTTCACAACTATTTTGTTTGTTTGGCTGTTGGGCAGCTGAATTTGGATGGCTTGTCTGCGTTACTTGTTGTTGCCTAGCAACCAGTAGGCGAGAATGTGAATGATGCGTTGTGTAGCGAACCTGGTTTTTTTTAAATATTTCTACTGGAGTAAACATTTTCTAACTTTACACTGTTATGAGAGGAACCATAAATTATCTATCTTCAATGTTAAAATTATTTAATTGTTTTGCGTAGTCATAACAACGTCTCGAAATGAGATCGTATCACATCATTCCCATTGAATTCAAAGCAAATACGTGGATGTGCTCGATCGTCGCCAAAGTCTAGATCCCTGCCCTAAGCTCGTAATATAGCACTGCCAAATCATACGAAATATATATAGAAGCATCCTTGGCCCAAGTGAGTAGCAGCCAGTATTTGGAGCTAATTCGCACATTTTTTATCAATGAATCGACTTTATCGTAATATTTAATATTTCGCTCGATCGTTCATAGGTGTTAACATGTTTTTGAACAACCTCAGATCAACTACCGTACTCATTTGAACGAGCGTTCACGCGGGTTTGCCTACTAACCGCAATGCAGGAAGCCGGAGAAACGTCTTCAAGTTCATCTTCCCGTGAACGCTCGCAATGAGAAGTCGATTCATTGTTGAAAAATGTGCGAATTAGCTCTGAATACTGGTTGCTACTCACTTGAGCTGACTTGAGTCGGTGCCGTTTTCCGCCATGTTTGATTTGCCAGCTAGTGTGAGGGCAGAGAACTTTTGAGAGCGAGGTTACGTGATCCGAATGACGCCGGAGATCCGAAGACGCCTGGGATCCAGACGGCCCGTGTAAAAAAAGTTATTTGCGGGCCGCGCAAAGTAGCTATCCCAGTAGCGTGCACAGGAGGGAGGCGGCGGGGCATTGCCCCTGCCCTTTACGAAAAAATGCCCTTTTTGCAAAAAAAAAAATATATATATACCCTAATTTTGATTTTCTGAACGGATAAACGCTTGCAGAGAAAGGGCCTAGAGGCCTAAAAAGGTCAAAACAGCCAGGAAAGAGTAATACAGAGAGTCAAGCTTAAAAAAGGTGAAAAAAGAAAAGACTGACGAGCAAAAAAAAAAAAAAGTCCTCAGAAAAAAAAACCTCAGCGTGCCTTTTTACAAAAGTTGCCCCTGTACGATCGGTGGTCTGTGCACGCTACTGTGCTATCCAGTAGGATGTAAATACACTACCGGACTGGCCATAACGAGAACAGAAAGTTACCAGACATTATAACTCGTCCCACTCTACACACTCAAGCTTTTACCCATACAAAATTGTTGTTAGTATGTCCCACATATTGTAAGGTGGCATACTGTATACTGCGTTATTTCGAGTGTATGATATTCGCTGATAACTTATTTCCAGTTTACCTTTACATTACACTGTGACAGATGATTTTAAAAACTAATTTGTTTTAGACGAGATGAGTGAACGAACGAAAAAACGTCAAGGGGACGTGTCTACCGAAGGCAAACGAACAAACGGAGTAGACCGCAAAAGAAAAACACTCCCTCAAAAACTGTCCAAGCTTAATTGTGCTTCAAACCATGAACCTGAAGAAACGGATATTCTGCCAGGCAAACAAGAAGTTAACGGTTGTCATGCTGCGGACATGGAAACACGTCTCGTCCAACAGCCGTACGGCTCAACAGAAAAATTTGAGGATTTGGATATCAGGCCAGCTCAAACGTCTGACGATCGAAGTAACGGTGTTGCCAGAGATATTCAATCTAGAATGAAAACCGTTCGTGAAATTATTCAGTCACCTTTTGTTGATACCTATCAACCACCACATCAATTAGGTAAGTACTGTACTGGGAAGGATAGTTCAAAACAAAACATAGATACACTTAATACAGTGGTGCACTCACGGAAGGGGGAGGGCAAAGGGGGTCAAGTACACTAACGAAGTTGAGACCATAATTTGGTGAAAGTTAGCAAACAAGGCATTTCTTGCAGTTAAAAAAATTCTGAAATTGACCTGTTAATATTTTAAGGTTTTTAAATTCCTAAAAATGATTTGGTTTACACGGCTCCCTTCCCCTATTCTTACCCCCTCTTTTTCCCCTACCTCCCCCCCCCCCCCAACAAAAATCCTGAGTGAGGTGCCAGCTGAGTATGAAAGACCTCCGTGTCTAGTATGTGAGTGGAATTAAATAGGTCCAAGGTCATTGATCTTGAGGCGTATTTTAAGACCATTGAGTGTGAGAATCGTAAAACTTTTCCAATTTCCAGTCCAGTTCTATTGCGAAAGCATTTGCCGAGAAGGTTTTCATTAATCGAGAACGAAAGTTAGGGGTTCGAAGGCCATCAGATACCGCCTTAGTTCCAACCATAACTACAGTGTGAAAAATCTACACGACATTTTTCGAAGTTTGTTTCTTTGTATATCTCAGAAAACTAAAGGCACTGGATATGTAGACTGGTTGAAATTTGTATGTACTGCAGGAGCTGGGCGAATTACTAGCTCAACTCAACTATTTTGATAGAAATTGGTGAAGTAGTGGCTCCAAATGATTTTTTGTCGTATATTGTTTTAAGCAATGTCATTAGGCAACAAATTTCAATTACGGCATGTTAATGATCCTGGGCTTTCCGCTTCGATTTCTCCAGCTAAATTGTCCCTCTCATGGTCGTGGGACAGATAACCCAGTTTTGAGTTCGTCCTCCCTGGAAAAATAAACAGCCAGAGTAGGCAACAAAGCCACTCAGTCAACGCAACCAACATGGCGTAGACTGAAAACAAAGAAAGTGATAACAACGCTGGCTTGTCAACGATCCTCGCGCTATTTCAATTAACAAAGTAAGAAGATTCCTACTTGAATTTTATTAGCATGGCCGGAAGGTAGTGCTTATTACGAATCCGTTTTTGCACGGCAATTTCAGAAAAACCGGCAGGAGGGGAGTCGTTTTGTTGTTGTTTTGCTCTCAGGAGGCAAGAACCCAAACTGACTTTTATACCCCAGGACGATGAGAGGGACAATTAAGCTGGAGAATTCCAAGAGGAAGGAGGAAGGAAACTTTATTAATGGGGTCGTGGTCCGAAGCCTTACACCCCAGCTGTCGACGCGCCATTAAGTCGCCCAAGGCCCCCCCCCCCTTGGGCCCCCCCCCCCCAAAAAAAATAATGCAACCTCGAGGAAACACCCAAAAACAGGCGCAATCAAAGAGGAGTTTGAGTTTATTCCACAGCCTTGGCATTTAGCCGCACGCCCTAAAACAATACAAAATACAAAATCACAATGTCAGAACGTAACAGCGCTGCAACACGCAACAATGGAGCAACAAGGAGGCGAGGCACACCAGATCGGTAAAGGGATGGAACGATGTTTGGACGCAGGGAAAGTAAACTTGTCGGCCAGTAGTGTCACAACTAGCCCTTTCAAGGGAGGGGTCCAAGAGCAAAACCTTGGGCCCCTCCTCAACAAATACACAATGAGAGGTGAAGTGGCTTCGGATCCCGGCCAAACTATACCTTTTTGGCCTCCAACTCATGAATTTTGGGGCGAGGTGAGGGGGGAGGGAGATTGAGGCCCACGAACTAATGAATTTTGGGCCCCTCACCTCTTGGCCCAGGGTGCCTTGCGTCCTTTGTACCATCCCGAATTGCGGCACTGTCTGCAAGTGAAAGATTAACCTAACCTAACAGTGCTGCAACATGCAAAAAAAAAAAAACTATATAAAATCCGAGGCCATGTCTAATTGTTAATGGCGTGTTCGGCCTTGTGGAGGGTTTCTCTGATCAACGCAAACTTAGACCGTTCATCACGCGCCAACCACCAGGACTATCCAACCCACACGTTGCACGTAGTAGAACGTGTGTCTGGGCAAGGTTTATCAAAAAAAATCAGAAATCCAACATGAGGTTAAGGAACCACCAAGGTGACAAAATGGGAGAGGCCAGAAAGAAGAGTCGAGAGCAAAGACAGCAAAGACAACATCCAAGCAACAAAGAGAGAGCCGTGGCCCTGTCAATTGTTAATCCGAGGCGTGTCTAATTGTTAAAGGCGTGTGTCATAAGAGCCAAACAACAATAACGGATGGATTAGAATATGGTTGAAATATGGTTGATTGTGACCCAACTTTCTAATCTCATTTCTTGCTCGTTCCCCCTCCCTCTTTCCCCGTGCTCCCCTTGGTTAAATAGGGTGGGCATGCAGGTGGTAAAGGTTGTGCTGTTTTTTTTTCTTTTCGGATTAGGTGTCAAGTAGGTTAGGTGGGGAAGCAAATCCTTCTGAACTCCTTTTTTCTTCCCTCCTTACATTAATTTCAGGATCCCCTTCCTAATTTTTTCGTCTGAACGCTTTTATTGTATAAGAAAATAGACGAATATCTTTGCTGAAATAATTATCAAGAAACCGGCTAGTACTCACCTTACAAGAACACGCGTAACAATCCTTTGTATCCACTCACTTCAACCAAACAATTGTCCTCGTTGCATGAGCACACCGTTATTGTCGTCCGAGTGATTGTAACCTCTCTACAATACATCCAACCACTGCATGTCCAGACCCTCTCAATGGTCTCGCTCGACGGGATGCCGGTTTGCTTTCCAGGCTCCGTACAGGGCATATTCAACTCAGGGCACATTTGTTTCGGCTAGGCTGGTCCCGCTCTTCACTCTGCATCTGTGGTGTTGATGACGAGACGGTGCGTCATTTTCTTTTTGAGTGCCCCCAGTGGACGACTCAGCGCCGTTTTGTGGTTGCCGCTGGGGTTGACCCTATGCATAAGGCCCTTGGTGTTTCCCCACACTCCTCGTTTGGTATTGGTCCCCTGCACAGGACATTAGGTTTTTGTAGGGCGACGCAGCGATTTACCTAGGGACCCAGGGTCTCCCGTGCTCTCTTGTTCCCCGGCTAGCCGGTTGCAGTGTGCAATTTATAGACGGATTGTAACTTTAGTTCTTTAGTCTTAAGTAGTTTTAGGTAGTTTTAGAGAGAGCTCATGGTGTTTTAGGCCGTTACGCTCTAAGAATAAAAATAAAAATAAATAAATAAGTAACCTCTCTCATCCTCTGTAACAATCCTGGCCCCTTTCAATGCACTGCTGTATCGCTCCTATTGTTTCACTCTGTTGTGTAACAATCTATACACTCCCTCTCCCTTTATGCGCCTTGACACCAATTCCCTATTAACGATATTTTTTTTTTTTACCTAAACCGTGACGGGTAGATACACGTTTCTTGTCCGGTCTCTACCAAACAAGATGGACGCCACGACGCCATTTTGGCGAGGCCTAGTTTAATTCCTTCTTTCATGGTAACTGCCCCTTTACAGCATCGTCACGTTGCCCAGAGGTATGAGAAAAGACATCTTTATTACCGTGCCGTAATTTAAAGAGACATTACACAAGTTTATCCCTTCCGAACTGATGCGTCACAGTTCAGTTCACTCAGGCCATAGATCGATAATGAGAGTAGAGGTATCAGATCTGATTATTCCGCCACATGACTAAATGCATCTGTACTCTTTCGTCCATCAATATAAGAAAATAAACGCCCCCAAGACCTCCAAATCAAGCTTGCTTCGTCGCTCATTTCTCAACACCCAGACACGGGGAGAACCCCGTGTGAAATCGCCTTTACAGGAAGGGGGAGGGTGAGGTGCAGGAGTAGATCGATCCACTCACGGCCTCTAATTCTCTTCGGTGTGTGGGGAATTGGGAGTGAGTGTGTGAGGGCCAACCCTGGTTGCCTGCGAGGTACCGGGATCGCTTTTGCACGCTCTGCCCCCTCTTTTCCATATTAGGTATAGTTTTAGATTAGAGCGAATGGATTTGTAGGCCTGTAACTCTGAAATAAAGTAAAGTAATTAATCCGAGTATCGCGCAAAGCCGACACGCCATTGAGGAAGTAATAGGAGCATAGACGGGAAGATGGAAATCGGGCCAAACAGCAACATTCTGTCTCCATTCTATCGACAGTGGAAGTGACGATGGCTCTAGTTATATTGAATTAAGTCTGTGTTTGTGGGTTTATGTGTTAATTCTGTTTCGTGTGAGGGCTATGTGTATTTTGCGTGTGCATTTGTAATGCGTGAAACACGCAAGTGTTTTCTTGTTAAGGGAGTGTATTCTGTATAGTTCCAGGGAACAAGGATTGTTTTTATTCTTTGGAAATATAGAAAGCGAACGCAATTTGTGTTCGAAATGGGCCATGTCCATGAGTGTGTGTTTGTAGCTTACGTGTTTAATTTGTGTACTATACGGGCGTTTTATTATTGGGGGGTGGGGGTTGTTTTGTTTTGTTCCTTTGAATTGAAGTTCAAATTTATAGTTCGTTTCGTTCGAGTGAACTCTAATCCGTTTTTATTTGTATGACTTCACAGCTGTGAGTTCCATGAGGTATACGAGTTGTATTGTTTTTTTTAATATTTTTTTCTTTATCTTTAGTTAGTTTGTTGCCTTTTTCGCTTTCTTTTTATTGTGGTTGTTGCGATCTGGTTTTTATGACGTGTATATCCTTTTACCGCCCAATTTTGTTGTAAACCAAGAGAAGTATTAGAAACACATATTTACGAGCATGCATGCTTTGTCCCGTGTCTGTTACTGTATGGCAACACACTATCTAGATTTTCGTGTGTCATCTCGATTCATACGTGATTCTGCATTGTTGCACGTCGTCGTAGTAATTGCAGCAAACAATCGAGGAAAACAATTTGGCAACAATTCAACTGACTTCCCGAAGCACGCATTGTAGAACTATCAATCAATGTGGTGCGAGGCCGAGCCCTTCAGAATAAAATTCAAATTCAATGTGAGTCAAGTTTGTGATTCAGTGTTGCTCTGGCTATTGGAGTTTTTGTAATTTGATTTTTGTTTGTATAGCGTACGGTTTTGCCACGGCTCTCGATTAAAATCAATCAATCAATTGCTGACAGCTTCAATTGGCAAGCTTCCATGTCGGCTGGCCACCTTATGGTTTAAAGCTGGAATATTTAAGTGAAAACTAGGATAGTTTCATTATAGTTCTTAACAACCAATTAACTGACCTAACTGATTTATTGAAGGCAGAGTCAGACTGGGTAGGAACGGGCGCCTGTGCCATTTAAGGAAGGGCGCCATGCGTTTTACAAGAAACTCTGATGAAATTATGGTACCTCCAACAGTCTAGGGATTTTGGGAAGCGCCCTAAGCTCCCCAAGAAGAAGCAAAGTCCGGGGTCGAGCTCAAGAAGATTTGCTTATTTTCATATTCTGGTGTCCTTTCTGACTTCGGAGTGCATTCTTCAACACACATTTTATATTCCAAGTACTGCCATCTTCAGAAATTTTGGAGCGAGTTAGGGGAGGGGGGGGGGGGGTAAAAAAATGCGTTAAAAACTTAAGTAAAGGGAAGGAGAAGAGAGAAGGGAATTTGTGCCTGTAAGGAGGGGTAATCAGTGGACAGGAACCAAAACCATTCATTTTTTTTTGCGGGGAGGAGAAAAAGTTGACTACCAGAGGGGCGCCGAAAGTATGGTAGCCAAAGGGCGCCTGTGCCATTTGCATAATGGCACTACGGCCAGTCCGAGCCTGATTGAAGGGTAAACTCCAGTTTTGCCAAATCCCATTTCGCCAAAACGAATTTGACAAAATTTTACGTACACGAAGTTTAATACCTTATTTCTATGGCTTTAAAATGCAAACATTTAACAGAGACAAGCAGTGGTAGAAGAAGTCCAGTTGATTTATTCGCGTTTTGAAGACTGGCAATGAATAAAGGCGGAAAAACGTGCGCTTTAAAATATAATTGTTTAGAATGTTTGGGCGTCACTACGTCAATACCAAGGTTCTCTTTTGTGAATAGTTAGTTATACACGTGAAGGTTAACCTTTTCCAAACGGGAATCCCATTTTGCGGAATCCCGTTTCACAGAATCAAAATATTCTTCAAAAATTTAACATTGCAGAAGTTAAAAAGGCATGCCTTATTGTTAGTAATTTTTGATTAGTTGTGATTTCTGATGTTATGTGTTTAGCCGTAGCTAGCGCGGCAGCGCGAGCGAGGCACGTAATTTGAAAAAAAAATCATTTTGTAAAACGGGATTCTGCAAAACGGAAGGTTGTGTATAAATGTCTGACCATTATCATGCTATAAATGTTCGTGTTTAAATGTTTTAAATGTGTCGTGTGCCTAAACTTTCGTGAACGATATTTGGTGAAACGGGATTTGAAAAACGGGATTTGGTGAAACGGGACGTAACCCATGGCCATATGCTCTGTGTAAACTAAACATCAGAAGTACATGAATTCAAAACACAACAAAACAAAAAACACACGATATGGTGTGCCTCACTTGTTTGTTGTAACATTGTTACATGTTGCAGCATTGTAACGCATTGACATTGTTAATCTCTCCGTCGCCGTGGCCCCGATAATAAATTTAATTCCGCCGTCGCCATTTTAGAGTGGGTACATGGCGTCGGGCCGGGGCTCCGATACATTTATATTCAGCCACCTGTGTATTATTCTTAAGGAAGGCGCATGGCTTCGGGCCACAGCCCCAATAAAATTATTTTAGCTGCCTGTGTGAGTTTGGTTGTGGTTGTTTCATGGTTGTATTATTATTAGGGTGGGCGCATGGCTTCGGGCCACAGCCCTAATAAAACTTAATTCAGTCGCCTGATTTTTCTGAAAATTCTCATGCACAAACTAATTCTCATAAGCGCTATACCTTGCCGGCAGTGCTAATGGCACCAACAGCCAGTTTCATAGTGTGCTTATCTTAGGACACTTGCCATATGAAGCTTGTTAACGTGTGCCGCTTAAATATGGATGGGCTTAAATGCACGTAAAGTCATCTACAGGTAACAACTAATCTACTCAGGGGTTTCTAAGTTACCTCTTATTCTACTATGAAAGGTGATTACATGCTTGCATTTATGAATTGAAGCTTGGCAATGCCGGACTGGCCGAAGTTCCAAAGCTTGTCGAAATAATTAATACAGATACAAACCTGTATTAAGTGAGCCCATTTGTCTTTCCGTCGTGTAATCAAGTCGAAGCTTTATCTTGACATTACAAATCTTCTTCTGCTTTGTTGATTAGTCTGTTATAAAGGCTGTGCGAAATCAAATAAGAAAATATATCGAAATAACATATTTTTATTGGTAAACGAATAAAAAATTCGTGATTTATTCTTTACATACTTTTATTGCCTGCTGCGATGTACTGGTACCAACCAACAATACTGAAAAAAACACTAGCACTGTTAGTCATAGGCGAATTGGCAGTTTTTCACCCTTTTGCCCCACCTAACTAATGACGATACTTGAATAAAACGAATCCGACCCCTTTAACGAAAAGAGGGATGGTTTGTTTTTATTCAGTTGCATTCCAATATAAAGAGCAGTCTGTTTAAATAGGAATTTAAACTGGGATTACCAGTGGCCCATTATTTACTGAAATGAAGATGAGAATTTTGAAATGGACATTTTTTAGTGAGTGAGCTTTTTTGAAATATTTCCTTATAATGGCTAAGTCTTGTCGATAATGTACTTAATTGACTACTTCATTCGTCTCATTTGTCACACATTTTCTAAGCTATCAGGTGTAATCACTAGAGGTTTAGGTGATTAGTAATCTCTACCTGAAATAAGAAATTTACATTTCTGTCACCAGGACCCGACTACATAATTCCTTCCGACGGTGTTTACATTGCGTCACCAAAGGGTGCGGTTAAATTGCGCATCACTGACGAAGGTCCCGCTTCTAGAAAACCCATCTCATTGTTCACCTTTATGCGGGAAACCGTCGAAAAAACACCTTCCAGCACTGCATTGTCAGTAAAGCGCAATGGCAAATGGATTTACTGGTCTTATGCAAAATATTCCTCAGATTGTCGTCTTGCCGCAAAGGCTTTCATTAAGGTATGTTCTCCATGTTTACCAGACATTGATACAATTGCAAGAACCACACGCAATCTTGCTCAGGGTTACCCTCGTTTGAACTCCAATTCCAGGGAACAAGGGTTATGACGTATGCCAACTTCTATGCACATGCATACATGTATGTCTAATTAAACACGCAAAATGGTTGGTTATTCCACACATTAAAAATGTACACACAAACCACATACATATACTTTTTATACGAACTAAAATTTAAACTCACAACCACTAACCAAATGCTGTAAACAAAACACCTACGAAATGAAAAAATTAAAAATACACGCCTAAAATGAACACATAATCATTTACACGAAATGAAACTAAAACAGAAACGATCAAATGCACACATTTCAAACACAAATTGCGCCACTTTCTAGCTTGTGCATGTATATGTATGTGGTTAGTGTGTGCATTTTTAATGTGTGGAATAACCAATCATTTTGCTTGTTTGATTAGACATACACTTATGCATGTGCATGGAGCTTGGCATACGTCACATGAGTAAAAATAATCCTTGTTCACTGGCAATGGAGTTCAAGACGGTTTAAGTTCGTTTCGTTCGAGTGAACTTTAATGCGTCTTTTATTTATGTACCTTCACAACTGTGAGTTCATGGGAATACGAGCTCTAATGGTTTTTTTTTATTTGTTAATTGCGAAGTGGTTTCTTATTCAGTTAATATTATCCCAGTCTAACGTTTCACATGTAATCCTTTTTTAAAAGTTGGCTCTGTTAACTACTAGACCACTTATCCGTAATAATTAACAAGTCCAAAGCTAAACTTATTTCAAAGTTAAAATTTGGAAAATGGAAATTATAGATGAAATCTCAATTTGTCTCACTGTATGTACGTTGCTGCTTTGAAACCTTTGACACGGCTTAATCCTGATTGGAATATTACAGATGTAATGGAAAGAAAAATACCACAACTTTCTGTATTACAAACGACCTTATTTAGATTTTTATTTTTGCTAGAAACTTTTTTCCTGAATACGATTATTTAACATTTACTTGGCTGCAGTCAGTTCAAATCAAAAGTTCGAACAGGTCGATTTAAACTCATTGTAAACTCATTGTAACAGGGAGTTGTTATGATGTGGCTTTCCCATTTATTTTGGTGTTTTGGTGTTTTTACATTTTACTTGTTTGTGATCAAGACACGTAAAAATATGTTGAAAATTAATCAATAGTGTTGATGTCCTTTGCTTGCGGGTGTCAGGCCCTGTCAGTGGGCTTCTTGTGTTTTTTCTCAACCCAACCTCGCAGAAAATTTTATCATCTTTGTTCCACCCAGCTTTGCTTAGATTATAGAAACTTGACTTGGAATAACACGTTATTTATTTCCTTTTTCCCCGATATGTGATTTTAGTTGGGGTTAGAACGTTTCCACGGCTTAGGAATCTTGGGATTTAATTCTCCGGAATGGTTCATCTCTAATTTTGGTGCAATATTTGCTGGGTAAGTAAGTTCTACATTTTAGGATTAACAAAAAAAAAAAAAGTTGCAGAAAATGCTGACGCTTTTTATTATCCAGGCAACAGGGAAAAATAAATTCGAAATTTGAAGCTGCTAATGCTGGTGTTGCATTACAACCATCTGTCACAACATGGATCACCAAACCCAACTAGAAATAGGCATTGAATGACTCAGTAATACTGTTGCGATAGGTGAGAAGGAGGCTTAGTCTGCTATGAGAGCAACAAGCCGAATGAATTGACGATTACTAATAAACAATGAAATCATACGGCAACGGGTTAAATGGCCTACTTTCTCCTTCCCCCTCCCTGCGCCGCTGAACGTGGCATTTGGCCATAATTTCACATAATTTGATTGTCTTCCAAACTTATGCACTATGTGTCTGTATACACGCATATTTCGCTTGTGCCGAACCATAGGCGACGGTCAGTACACGGGAAAATAGTCATTGTGATAACCAATAAAAACGCCACATGACACGTGGTGATATCTTGCGTTGACACCAAATAACACCAAAGTAAACTCTGTTTAAATATGTTATATCAACCCAAATGTTATAATTATTAACAGCTCCTTTCCTACTTATTTTACTTAACAGCAAATTTTCTTAAAAACACTTCGGCAGCCATGTCTTCTCGTGGACATGTGGTGAGTGTGCAAGGTTGGAGGCGACATCTACCGAGAGTGCCAAACATCAAACACATAAATGCGTAGCTACTTAAGATAAAGCTCGCTATACGCCTCCGTGGGTGAATGCAAACAAATAACAGAGCGACAATAACCACAGCTTCCTTGTATATAGAAAGGCTTAAAGCTCGGTTTCACGAAGCATGGGAGCCGCGTCGTCCAAAACCGTCAAAAACTGCCGCGAGGCGCGCTGAAAGCACGAGCAACGAAGTACGAACTACGCCACATCACTGCATTGATTAGTGTTAGCGGGACGCACAAGAACGTGGTAATCTTCTCATTATTGGATTTCCCGGTGTTGCAGCACTAAACGAATATTATTTTACGGTGACTATCCTTGGAGTCTTTGGACGATTTACTGCTACGTCAAAAGGATCGTTTAATACATTTTTTAATGAAAATTTAAAACTCCGTAGCGCAGCATACAGTACATAGTCACATACCTTGGTTCTTCTTCTGGTTTAAATTCATGAAATTAAACCTGCGGAGTCTTTGTTTTGATGTCGAGTGAACAAAAAAGTACGTGGCGTGAAGCCTTTATTGTTAAACTTTACTAATTTAGATGACGGCGAAATTTGGCTTCGTGGTCGTGAAGACAAGAAATGAGAGTCAGTTCCTGACTGGCATGAAAGAACCACGGTAGACATAAAAGAAACAGTAAAATTTTCAGCAGTTTATTCCTGCCTTGATCACCTATTAAATGAAATGCAATGAGATGATGCTCCCCACAAAACATAAAAGCTAAACCAACTTATACTTACTACACACTTTCTCTAAACACAAATTCATGAAAAAAAAATTTACAAACATAAAAAATAAGGAAAGCTGCACAGAAGGTGCAGCTTGAGAAGTGTCTACAAATTCAACGTTCAAATACAAAACGACAGTTGAATACCCGGTTGATCCAACCATTTTTTGTACCTGTAAGGTCTATAAGCAAGATAACCCTATCAGAATCATTACCTCCGCAAAAGATTCTATTAATAGTGCTCTTGTCGAAAACACTACAGCCATCGTTAAGAAGGTTGTTGACTGCCAGTACACTGCTATTAACGCTGTGGAAGTAAAAACGCAAATTGAAACTGTTTCCCTGCAAGATTGGGGTGGAGGGGCAGGGGGGGGGGGGGAGGTTTCTTGTCTCCTTTGATGTTAAGAGCCTCTTCCCCTCCATTGAACATCAACTTAATTTGGATAGCTTGCAAGAAAGACTTGAACATCCAGATTGTAGTGGAGCGTTGGGGAAGTATTAACCTAGACATTGTGGTCGAGCTGGTTACAACTATCTTTGACACATCTTATTTTAGACATAAAGGTGACTTACTTTGAGCAAATCCAGGGCGTCCCAGCCGGAGCGTCCGTGTCGACTTTCCTTTGTGATATTTATTGTGTTAAATGTTGTGGACAGGAAAGTTAATTTGACTTTTGTTGAGCTCATACATTTCTGTTCTCGTTACCTGGATGATAATGTTCACCTGGCTGAAGACGGAAAAAGATATTGGGGCTGTGTTGGGAAAACTAAATGCATTTCACCTTTCCGTCCAATACACTGTTGAGACTAAAGTTAACAAAAGCTTATCTTACCTGTATATCACAATTCAAAAAGATATCCAGCGACTGTTATCCAACGACTGTTCATGTCCCATTATATTACCCACGCAGACTGACATGTCTATTCCCTGGAGCTCCGCCCACCCCCCATAGGTTCTCAGGGCCAATTTGGTAGGTGAGATGAGAAGGGCGACCCAACACTGCACCCGTCAACAAGACCGACTTATTTAGTTGCATCGAATTTGGGAGAAATTTGCGCTTAATGACTACCCAATAATGTGCTGCACAATATTTTCCGAAACCACATGAATAAGCTACTCATGCAAGACCAGTGCATTACTGTTAAGTAGCCAAAACCCCTTGACTGGACTGTTCTTCCATTATATCCCCGGACTGTACTGTATAGTACCATTGCTAAGATCCTGGGCTCGTATGAGGTGAGAGTCGTCTCGAAACCACTTTCCACCCTTAAGAGTGCCTTGCATCCGCCCTCCAACTTTTTTGCATTGCAGGTGAGTGAGCAAAGCAGTAAATTCTCTTCGCACCTCAACGACAATTGTGTTATTTTACACACCTGCCTTAATCTTATAAGGATTCTGTGTTCAATCAAAAAACGGACTTTCAGAGAAATGTGGTGTACGGCACTTCATGCACTACATGTAAGGGCCTTTATGTCGGTCAATGCCGAAGGCCATTAGCTCTCCGGAAAATTGACCATGCTAATGCAATAGCTAAAAATAATCATAAATATGCAGTAGCAAAGCACAGTGAAGGTCATCACGTGGTTGATGTTAGCAACATTCAAATCATTTATTTCGAGAAGCTTGATAAAATTAGGATAAATCTTGAAGCGTAGACCATCCCGGCAAACCAATGTCGACTTCTCAACACAATTTATCATTTCCCCAAATTGGAAAAATGGTACTTCTAAAACATTTTCCATGAAGCAACTGTAGATTTGTTGACACTGCTCAAGATGGAGACCTGACGACTGCCACCTTTTGTGCAGCTTTCGTTATTTTTTATGTTTGCAAACTTTCTCATGAATTTGTGTTTTGAGAAAGTATGTAGTAAGTATAAGTTGGTTTAGCTTTTATATGTTTTGTGGGAACATCATCTCATTGTGTTTCATTTGATAAGTGATCAAGGCAGGAATAAACTGCTGAAAATGTTACTGTTTACTTGATGTCTACCGTGATTCTGTCATTGCCGGTCAGGGGATGACTTTTATTTCTTGCTTAATAATTTAGTGTCAAATAGCAGTGTTTTGAAGCAACATCCGGCCTGCCTTATAACTTTCCGCCTGCTTTATAACAACCACGCGACGATCACGTCCGCGTATTTACCATAGCTAAGATCAACTGAGACAGTAGCTTCGTTCCTCGCAACGAAAAGCGTAGCTACTGTCTTAGTTGGCATTGCGCGTAATAGGCCAGCCAGCGTGAACGCATTGATTGTGTCGTCAAAAAATGGAATGATTCTTGTATTTTAAAATCACAATTTATAATTTTCTAGACTAGTGTTTTATAATTTTGCTTCGGTAATGTATTGGAATAATTAATTTAAATTTTTACTGCATTAGCCTTTTAAATTTTTGATCTCATAGTAATTATTAGCAAACGACTAAAATTAGTACTGCGCACACACAGATAAAACTTCAAGGTCATTGTAGGCGCGCAAAGCATCATGTACGTTCTGGAAGAACGTAAATAAAGTTCCCCAATATTCAACAGAAAATCTCCTAGACGCCACATTTTAAAACTGATTTTTAGCAAGGGAAAGACTAACGGTAAGTAAATAGACTTTTGGGGTCATACTTGATGTGGAGGATCGAGAAAAATGGCGCTGGGAGGTATATCCCTTTAAGTTTAAAATTCGCCTATCACGTGCCAGGAGTACCTTTCACAGTTCAGTCAGCATGGTAGTTCACTGTTCGCACGTTGTTTTCACATGTTGACATTGAGTGTTAAACAGTCGAAAGTCACTTTTCTGTAACAGAACTCGTTATTATGCTCTTGGCAGCTCTTACTAGTCACGATTTTGGTACATCTATGCTGTTTTTCAGAGGTGTCTCAACTGGCATTTACACCACCAGTTCTCCAGAAGCCTGCTGTTATATTCTGGATCATTCTGAGTCAAATATCGTTGTTGTGGAAAATGACGTACAGCTACAGAAGATTCTCAAAATTCGCGACCGGCTTCCTCACCTCAGAGCTATTGTTCAATACCTGGGAACGCCAACTTCAGATGACGTTTTGTCTGTAAGTGTTTCCGCGAGGAATTTCTACACCAAAGTAAATTTTACATTTTGCATTTATACTATGCTAGGAGCAGGGCCGGATTAAGGGGGGGGGGGGGGTTCTTTGGGAGCTGAAGCCCCGGGCCACAGGCCGAAAAGGGCCTCAAAGGTACCTCACGGTCATGGGAAAAATAAAATAAGGTACTATTTTAGACCGTTCAAAGTTAATTAAATGGTTATCAAGAGCGCACGCATTTTTTTCGTAGCACATGAAACGTTTTTTATGACATTGTCTAAAAAAAAATTCCGATCACGCATCAACTCTTTCACCCAACACTTCCTGGAGCCGATGACCATATCAGCCTTTTGCTCCATTCACATGGATCTAAGGGCCGTTCAAATGAATGTTACAAGTAAAACATTGGCTGTAAAGAAAGACTTTTGTCAAATGTGCAACATGCACTCTAAACTTGGCTGAACCTGGCGTTAAAACAGAGATTTTACACCACAACAAAATGTGAGCTACTGTAAATGCCATTGCACGCATCTGAAGATTTCGAAAAAAAAAACACAGCCACTTGCGTTTATTTTTTTAGTACCATTTTTGAGAACCATTTAATTAATTTTCAGCGGCCTCAAATAAAAAAAAATTAACTTTTACTGTTTTTACAAAAAAAAAAATCTTGTTCAAACAAAGAAAACTTTTTTTTGCGGGACTGGAGAGGGGGGGGGGGGATGGGGCCACAATAAATCTTAAGCACCAGGACTCTACGAGGTTTAATCCGGCCCTGGCCAGGTGCTAACAAATGCATCCACGTCGTCAGTACATGGGAGTGCCCAGTTTGTAACTACAGCTTCGTATTCTAACCCTTCACAAGGTCGTCCAGGAGAGAAGCTGTGGGTTTCGTTTCCCGGACCCGAGTCAGTTGATTCAACATCGCCAGAATCTTGTTTTATCAAAGCAGTGCTAAAACGCGTCAACTCCCAGGCACCGCGCATAAACTGGCATTAAGGCAGGAGGCAAAATAAGCGATTTCTTTCCCAGTCGGTCTTGGCTCGAAGAATTAAATAAATACGGATGCAAACCTATTTACGTTGCCTTTTGGACTTAAATGTGAGACTGCCTGAGCGGAGGATTGAACCCACGAACTTTGAGACCAAATACCGAGGTCCTACCGCTGAGCCACACAGACACGGCCGAAAAGGAAACGTCCATAGGCGGCATTTAATACGCATACATAAACATATAAACATACACTTTTTCAATCTCCACTGAAGAGATGCTTGTTTGCACGCCAAGTGAAACCGAAAGGAACGCACACTAAAGCGTGAAATTAGGGATAAACTGGATGGAAAGCCAAATGGACTCGAGAAGAGTATCAATAAATACAGATGCAAACCTATTTACGTTGCCTTTCGGACTTGAATGTCAGACTGCCTGAGCGGGGAATTAAACCCACGACCTTTGAAACCAAATACCGAGGTCCTTCCACTGAGCCCATGACACGGCCATACTGAGTTGGCCGTGTCAGTATGGCTCAGCAGCAGGACATCGGCATTTGAAAATGGCCGTGTCAGTATGTCTCAGCAGTAGGACCTCGGCATTTGGTTTCAAAGGTCGTGGGTTCAATTCCCTGATCAGGCAGTCTAACATTTAGTCCAAAAGGCAACGATAGGTTTGCATTCGTATTTATTTAACCCTATCGAGCCCATTTGGCTTTCCGTCCTGTTTATTGGCTTGACGAAGGCATCTGCTTCACCGCTTCACGTTCGTGGATCGCTGTTGCACGCGGAGGTATCGCATGCTTGATTAACTGTAAAACGAGTGGTATTTTTTTGTATTGACGTATTTAGAGTATCTTTAATGTGGGATATGCCAGAAAATAGTTGCGACCAGTCGCACCACATTGGGCTCTGTCGGCTTGGAACGCAGAACCGGAGATGGAACATGCGATGATATTACCATGGACACTCCGTCAATCTCAACGGGCTTTCTTTTATGTTGCTTCTGACTTGAAACAGTGAGGAGCCAACAGTCCTGTTGCAGTCGTATAAATCTAAAACTGATTGATCAGAATTTTCCTTCACTGGTATCAGTGGCGTAGCTACGTTAGGTGGGGCCGATGGCAAATTAGCCCTAGGGGCCCGCCTCCGTAATATACAAGATGGCCCATAAAAAATGCACGAGCTGAAATTTTCCAAGTCCACACACTTTTTTCTAATAATTTTTATTTTGTTATATAGCGAATACAGAGACCGTTTTCGTACTCCAGTCAAGAGGGCCCTATTTTCACTTATTTTTTTTTTTGAATTTGGAAAAAAAGTTTCGACTTCGATGTTTTTCAGCTCGTGAGCCACCATATTTTTTAATGATAGAGATATGTATGGATGGGTGGGGAGTCGTGAAATTCATTTTTAAAACAAAGTTTATATCAAATTAAATAACTATTGTACTAAAAAAAAGGCTTTTTTCTTGAATGTAAATAATGTTTTTCTTCGGGGGGCCCCTGAGGCTGGGGCCCGGTGGCATTCTGCCACCCTTGTCACCCTGTAGCTACGCCACTGACTGGTATTTGCTTGGTGAACGGTTTCAAGTAATAATCAAATTCTACGTGAAACACTTGTTTGCCTTGGTGAAACGTTGTGCCTCTTTTGTTTCTATGACAACCACAACGACAGACAACTTGTTTCTCGAACCTTGTATTTGTTTGCTTTGAAATCGCTTAAAAAGTACCAACAGGAGCAGCATAAAAGAGAGGCCGTGCGACTCGATGGAGTGTCCATGTTAATATTGTTACATGTTTGGTTCCCGTAATCAGGAGTGACATAAAAGAGAGCCCATAAGGCTTGAAGGAGTGTCCATGATAAATTACCACATGTTTCATCTCTCTTTTTGGGTCGTGACCCCATGCGGCCAAACGCGGAACGACTGATCATAACCATTTTCTGGGATAACTCACGTTAAAAATAAGCTGAATAGGTTTTAACCTATTAGACAAGTGGGAAAAGCTAATCCACTCGTTCTAGTATTAGTCCAGAGATGTGGTACCTCCATCTGTACCAGCTTTCTATGAGCGTGAAGCGGTGAAGCAGATGGCTTCTTCAAGCCAATGCCAAATGTGATAGAAATCGTGTGTTCCACCTCCTGATTCAATTCCAGTCGCGCGCCTGCCGGAAAGCTGACGTTTTTTAGCATTGCATTGGTAAAATAAGATTCTGGCGCTGTTGAATTAACTGGCTTGGATCCTGGAAACGATACCCACAGCTTCTCTTCCAGCTGTTCTTGTGACAAGGGTTTGAACACGAAGTGATAGTTACTACATGGACACTCCCACGTCCTACGCATTTATATATTACTCAAGCCAAACGTCTAAATTTTCAAACTTATAATCAACGATCTGAATTTTCGAATAAAATCTGAATTTTCTCCACTACTTTTTTTTAAAATTAATTTCTTTGAGCCAGCCGAAGAAATTTTATGCGTGTATGCCTGAACCGGCTCAATTTGGAATGTTACCAGGCTTTTAGAGAAGAAGACATATCTGGTAAAGGGAGGTGCCAACCTGGGGATTCGACCCGGGAAACCTCCGATCATCGTAAGGGCCGAAAGATTGTCCATAATAGTTTCCATTTCCTCTGAAGAAGCAAGGCTACCTATACGTAAAGGCTTAACGCTCGGTTTCACGTAGCATGCTAGACGCGTCGTCCAAGCGTTGCGCTGAACTGAAAGCACGAAAAACGAAAAACCCCAATCGTAGCATTGATTAGTGTTAGCGGGATGCACAAAAACGTGATATCTTCTCATTATTAGATTTACCGGTGTTGCAGCGCTAAACAAACATTATTTCACGGTAATGGTGACTATTATTGAAGTCTTCGGACGATTTACTGCTATGTCAAAGGATCGTTTAACACATTTTTAATGAGAATTGAAAACGCCGTAGCGTATCATACACACGTACCTTGGTTGCTCTTCTGCTTGAAATTCATGAAATTAAACCTCCGGAGGCTTTGTTTTGTCGTCGAGTGAACAAAGAGGTACGTAGCGTGAAGCCATTGTTGTTAAAGTTTAATTATTTGGTGTCAATGCAGTGTTTTAAGTTTAAAATCCGCGTATCGCGTGTCACACGTACCTTTCACAGTTCAGTCCGTAATCCATTTTTGGGGTGTAAGTAGCGCGACTGGTGGCAGAATCGGTGGCTAACTAGACGACGCGTCGAATTTCTAACGTTAGTCTTAACGTATAGGTAGCCTTGGAAGGAGCATGGTAGCCTCTCACGCTACCCTGGCCAGCAGTCCTGGCGGGGACTTTGCCAAGGCCCCTTTTCCAGGGGTTCGACCAGATCCGCAAACCTCCAGCAACCAGGATGGGCTCTCTTACCGCTCAGCCACGATGACCTCACAGCCAGGACGTAATAAATGCGTAGGGGTGAAGAAAATTCAAATTTTATTCGAAAATTCAGATCGTTGATTAAGTTTGAAAATTTAGACGTTAGGCTTGAGTAGGAGTGTCAACTCCTTACCTTTACCAGCTTCGTATTCTTGTTGGTTGGAGCATTTCATTTATTCACTTAATACTGTATATTTCTGTATTAATTTTTTTCAGTGGGACGATTTGCTAGAAATTGGTCGCTCCGTGCCCGATGAAATTCTTGAAAAGCGCATCAAAAGCTTAGCAATCAATCAGTGCTGTTCCCTCATTTACACAGTAAGTAAAATAGGGTTTGATACTATTGTGCGAGATAAACTATGTAGTGTCCAATTGAAAAAAAAAAGTTGCTTTGGAAGTTTGAAAATTGTATTGCATATTTTAGCAACGGCGGGAAGTAAGACACGAGAACTCAAGGTGCATCAGCTGTACTGTTCTATAAAGTAGAAAATTGTATCCATGAATTTCTATTCTAAAATGATTACACATTAAAAAACTAGTTCTACAATATATTACAGGTAACTTTTTCCTACTGTACCTGTTATCTTTATTAATTTTTACCTACATTGAATTTTCTAGATTTTTGAAAATGTGATACATTAAACTGTGAACATCTCCTTTATACCAACTAAAAATGCATAAAACATATGCTAGTATGTTGCCAGCCAAGATTCAACAAACAACCCCAATGTTCGTCCTATCCCAATAACATAGGGATATTGGAGCATAGCTACAAATAGACACTTGTGTTTTTTTTGGCTATGGCAGCTTAGCTGTATTCAAGCATCTGAGGAAAAATAACAATGTGACAGAAGAGGCTGAAACTCAGTTTGGTCAGGAAATGTGGTCTCGCGATTAGCGACAACAGCATTATGATTTCTGGTTGAAGTAAAGATGTAAATAACATGATATTTTTCTGGCTAAGAGAATACTTATGTGGTCTACATACTACGGGAAGAGGTGAAGATACTAGATAACTTTCCGAAAATAAGTCATCCATGCAGTGAGTTAGATAAGAAAAATAATTTTAGCTACAGTTTAAGAGTGTGAGGGGCTTTATGCTGGTTCTGGTTGTAAGTCCAAAAATATACGCTATTTTTGTGCCTTTTGAAATGTTTAAAAAATCAGTTCTCAGAATTTTTTAAACTGCTATAAATTTCTTATTTGTCTACGTTCGTAAAGTTTACTCTTAACTTCGGGTCATAGGGTGGGGAACACTTGCCCGCCTCCCCCCCCCCTTTTTCCCCCTCGAGGCCCCGACAGTGAGACTCGTGCGTCATCAGATTAAAACAAACCTCCTGAGAAAAAAGTGTCGTCGAATGGTTCATAAAATATCGAGGCAGAAATGCTGATAATAGATTGAGTGAGAATTATAGACTTCATTGCCATTAATTAACATCTTCTGACTTCCAATTAAAGTAACATAATTTTTTGTTTATCTATCAGTCAGGAACAACTGGAAACCCCAAAGGAGTTATGCTCAGCCATGACAATGTAAGTACTGATTTACATTTTCATATTTAAATTTATAGTATATCATAATAGGGCCTTTTGAACGCTATTTTAATGTGATTAC
>JAHWFP010060279.1:0-10277 GCA_023313725.1 Lithobius niger | reverse complement strand
AAATCCATCTGTATGACAAAAGGGGTTATGGCAAACGAGAAATCCAGCAGAAAAGGAGAAGTGCATAATTTCGAGCAAATGGGAAAATGCTCAAGGGCTGGGACGATTGCCATAGAATTGGTCATCAAACGGGATTATGGCAAACGGGATTATGGCAAACGCACCGTAACCAGCCGGAACGTGCTAGAAAAGGAAAAACAATTAAAATTAGTAACAACCTGCATAAGAAAGCCAGAAAGTGCTAGAAAAGGAAATACAAATAAAATGAGGAACAATCTCCACAAAAGTCACCAAGTGCTACACATGGCAAAAATAAGTACAGTGTGTAATAATCACCCCAAAACAAAACAGTAAGTGCTATAAAAGGAAAAAACAAAAACAAGTATAGTGCACAACACTTTAACGAAACAAACAAGCCACGACTTCCTTAATTATTGTGTGAAAATTTGGTTCGTCCTCGTGCACCTGGGAGCAAGCTGTAAAGATTAACGATATCACTGCCGCTAGATAGCGCCATGGTATTTTCGTTCGCTTTTCAATCGGTGATAGTGCCACTTTCAGACTGGCCTTAATGAGAACGTACTAGTATGAGAAAAAAAGATACAAGAGCAACATCCCCTACTCGAACCCAGTCAACATTGGCTGTTTGATTTGTTTATAAATTTACTGATACGGATACTGGCAGTAGCCAATTTGCGAATTCCTGTGTCTGTCTTTCTAATTATGGCACACACCTCGCTGCCGATTGCTGCACTTACTGGCGAATATAGTGCAAAGCATGACTCAGCAAAAAATAAATACGGCTTCATTTTTTCGCTCTTCCTCTAGGATTGGCCATTTTTTCGCTCTGGCCACGGTACGTGTAGTGTGTCTCCAGCGCCCTTGAGTTTGTCCGAGATCCTCCATCTGTTGGGAATATGGTAAGTCGAATCATGAGCTAAAAGAAAATTCGAATTTTCATCATCAGAAGAAGAAGACATGTAAGGACAAGTGCAAAGACACGGAAGAAAAAAGAAAAGTAAAAACAGAAATACCAGCACACAAACCAAATCAATAAAAATTTGTAAACAAAAACAACAAAGTGTAGTTAAAACTAGTAATTTTGAATGGGGGGGGGGGGGGGGGCCCCGCAGGTTTCATGTGTACGTGAGAGAAGCTAACAGCCGGGGGGCCGTTCGCGGCTTTGAGGGGGTAGGGGGAGTAGGGACAGCACGCAGTTGAGTGGTTGGTCCGTGGGTGAGTCTAACTTATTTTAGCTAAATCGGTTTGACTTTGAATGTAGTGTTTTCCAGACGGCGTCTTAACAATAATTTTGCCATCAGTTGTCCAGACATGACTAATTTTGAACCTGGCAACAGCATCTTTCAGGATCTGGAGGAGTATCATCGTTCAATCTTCTCGAATTATTTTCGTGCCTTTCAGAGATGACTTGTTTTTGAAGACCCAATCGCGATCCCTATATGCCACGAATTTTACGATGATTGGCCTTATAGAGCCCGGCCTTGCCCTTCCAATACGATGCGACCTATCAATCATCCACAAACTGAAGTCTTTAATTCCCATTTTTGCTTGAAACAGGTCCGTGACGAGCTTGTCAGTGTTTTCCTTGTTTTCCTCCGCAATCCCGAAAATACGGAGGCTATTGCGGCGTTGGTATTACTCGAGTTCGTCTGAGCGCTGGGCAAGAGAGAGTTCAAGGTCAGCAACCTCTTTGCGGTGTTTGTCGACTGCTTTTTCCATCTCCTCGAGTTTCGTGGAGTTAAAATCCATCGTAGCCTTTCAGTAATGTGCATCTTATACAGCTTCATACAATTAAATTCTTGGGCCTCAATACTGACAATCATCTAACTTGGAACTATCATATCAATGATATTGCTGCCAAAATATCGAGAGGAGCTAGTATTCATAGGTGGTCCTCTCCTGCCATCTGCTAGCCTCAGACAATTATATTTCTCCCTGGTGTACCCCTTTTTAAATTACTGTATCCTCGCCTGGATCAACACGTCAAAAGCCAACAAACTTCGACTACTAAAACTTCAAAAACGTTCTGTTAGAGCCGTTCAGCACCAGCCTAGCCGACAACACTCCCTCCCTCTTTTTAAACATTTAAAGATTCTGCCAATTCAAGACCTTATGAAATTTAGAATTGGCCTTTATGCCCACCGTCATGAAAAAAATATAGTTTCATGCGTCTCAAAGCGTAACAACACCGTTCATTCTCATTTCACCAGACGCAGTAACAGTCTGCATTAGGACTTCCTTTTCACTCAACTTGGCAAGTCGTCCCTTGTGGGGCAACTGCCAAGGACCTGGAATGACATCCCACAAGAAATCAGAGCAACCAATTCTTTTTACTCTTTCAGAAAAATCCTCTACTCCCACCATTTACTGCAGTCATCTCTAGACATTTTATGATTTACCATCTTGATGGTATAATAGCGGTTATCTGGTGTATTTGATTAACTGCGACCTGTTAGACTTTGTTTCTTTTGTTCTCTTGTTTGTATCTTAGCCCTTGTCTACTCCGTTTAACTATTTTCTTTGCCCAGGCTTGTCCAGTAGTTCTTCAGTCCCGTCCTATCTTGTGTTTGTCTCATTTGTACTTTCTTCACTGTCTGCTGCTGCATCTTGTAATTATGTTTGCCTTACCTCATGTTTTGTTACATTATTGCTTCAATTTGCCAGCTGATATCATGGACCAGTTAGCTGTTTCAATTTATTTATTTTTTGTCCAATTTTACATGGCTTCACAAGTACGGATGTGCCGATGTAGCTTTTTTGCCGATGTACCGATACCGATTACTGTCAAAACTGAATACCGATAACTGCCGATATTGACTGCCGATATAACACTAAATGATTATTTGGCAAAAAATGAAAGTGTGATACAGTTTATGCTGCCGATGTACTACAAGAAAAAAACTTATATTTAACATAGCCTCATAAAAATAGTAAAGAAAATTAAAAAAATTGTTAATACAAAGCTCTTTTTGCCTGCAGCCATCTTCCCCAGACTTTACCCCACAAAAAGTGCATGCAGCCAAACATTTTCTATACAATTGTAAAGATGTAAAAATCTAAATATGTGAAAATGTTGATATTATTTAATGAACAGATGAGCACTTTATGATATATTAGTCCTAAAATACCAGTAAGCAGCAGTTTTTCTTATCTATTTGCAGGCATCGTTTGTTTAAAACTGTAAGTTGAATGGTTTTTAATACATAACTTCAGAACGGGTGGAGCTAACGACTTGTGGTTTGCACCATTGGAAAGCTGGCGAAAAAAAGGGTTAAAATGGTGTATTTGAATGTAAAAATCGGTCAGTATTTAGCGAAGTTATGGCCTTTTCCGTATACATCGAAAAAAGTGTGGCGTATATTTGATCAATACGGTGTATCGGCACATCGGAGATGGACATCGGCGGTACCGATATATCGGACTTGTCTCCGATAACTGGCAGTACCGATATGAATCCGATAATCGGCACATCCCTATTCACAAGACATCAGTCTTCCGTTTTGTATTTTATGTAATGTCCATATCAAATTAATAAAGCCTCATTTTCATTGTCATTGCTGGAATTGGCTACGGGGAACATGCTATTTTTGGCGTCGATCAAACAAGATTTGCGCTCGTAGGGTCGTATCTGTGTGGGGTCATCTACCTTTAACAGTGACAGAAGTACTACTTCTGCGTATTTGCATGCATTATTTTGGAGGCTGTAAACTTCTTCCATCGCAAGTTGTTGGCATTGTTTAGTAGTTGTTTTATTGATCCGAAGAAATGCTCTGAATTCGGAGAGTGGGTAAGGCGAGTCAAAATCCAATTTTGACCTTTTTTTTTTGCTGTCCTTGAGCGTGTTCCCAGCTTTTTTTTTTTTTTGCATTTTTTCACAAGTTTAGCAACTCCTCCTCTTCCGGAGTTCCCATCCTTTTTATCCCTGATAAAATCAGCACTCCCCATTCCCCAATTTTGTGTTTCCCTGCCCAAGTTTATCTTTCGGTAGAAGAGGGTTTCCCGTCCCCTCCTTTTATTCATAAAATATAAAATAACATCCATGCTCTTGCATCTGAAATTTCGCGTGAACAGAATCAAATTGTAAGTAATGCCGACGGCGCAAATGACCTTTTCCCCTGCGCGCCATCTTGAAAACTGTGGCGTTAGCTAACATGGTTTGAGTGAGGATATGACGAAAATGTGTTCTCAAACTTCGTTTTCTGAACCAGCCTAAAGGTGAAAATCTGCTTTTGCGTATAAGATTCACGTCAGACAGAGGACAGTTTCTTTGGAATTCAGGGGCGCATAGAAGGTGACATATTGGTGAGGGGAGGAAATGGAGGGAGAAGCCCAAAATTTCCGGCTCGATCCCGTTTCTTGCTGAAATTTTAGATTTTTTGTTTGCTATTTCTCTATGTATCACTGTGTGCCAGCTTAGCATCTACACGAGTTGTGTACTAGTGCTGCATAATTTGTGCAGTGGCAGTACACTTTATGTACACAGTGTGTGTGCTACCAGTACTCCCACTATGTACTGCCAGAATGCAGTTCGTGTGTAGGCTGGGTCAGTGCAAAGTTCTTCAGAGTAAACGTGTAAACAAAAGGTAACGTGGCCAAGGCCTATCTAATAAACTGTTTATTTTTTATTTTTAGTTTTGCACTAAAGTCCCATCCACACTTGGGAAAAAAGTGCCGACCCAGTCTGGCCACGAGCTTGACCCATCCACATGGGGCCCGGTTTCGGATGTGGACCCAGTCCAGTCTTTCACGTCCTGGTCAAAAGCAGGACTTCAGATCCCAAATCCGACCCTGCGTTTCAGTGTCGGGAGGCATGTCATCCAATTCCTACTCCAGTCGGCCTTGGCTCGAGAAACAAAATGCCTTCCTCATTTTAAGATCATTTAAACGTTAGATCTTACGAATTGACACATATTATTACGTAAAAATCTACACAGCGTAATTTTTAACATAAGTCTTCCGCAAAATTTAAAAATGTACACTAGTTCGTCAACAACTAAAAGTAATTAAAGACGTAGGCATCTCTTTTGACCTAGGTATCTCAAATACAGTTTCCCTTGTATGCTGCTCAGCAGTAAGGCACTGCAGCTATAACAGTAATACAGTTAAAGTTAACTAGCCACATGAGGCTAGGACTCAGTACGAACAAAAGGGTAAAATTATGTTGGAAGCTCCTGCTAGTGATCCTTCCCAACAGCGACGGCGTAGGACTGAATTATATGGGGGGGGGGGGACCCGACAGAGGGCACATCTGGAAACCCAGTGGGCCAAGAATATTTTTCAACGCAGCCGAATTAGCTATTTTTATTCCATTTAATTCAACCTGAACATAACGTAAGCTTCGATGCAATCCAATTTTTCGTAAAATACGCCTCATAAACATACAAAATAAATTAGGCTACACATAGATTGCAAAGTTGGTACAGAAATAAAGAAATAAAGAAATAAAGAAATAAAGAAATAAATAAAGAAATAAAATAGTAAATCAAAATAAAGGTCAGTTCATTCATCTCATTTTAAGTTTTCGACTTATTATATTTTCTGGTGGTAACCTCGAGTGTTGGGTTCAATGGGGGAGGGGGCTCAGGGGAGCCGTGACATATTTGGAGGGGCAATGGCCCACCCTGGCCCACGCCGAGCGCCGTCACTGCTTCACAAGTGATCACTGACCATTTTGTTTTGTCTCACATAAAGGAATATTTCAGTTCCAAGTTTCATTCCTATTTAAAGCTGAACGATCATTGAGGCGGCTCACTTTCCGATTTTAGGGCTTAGCTTTTCCAATATAAACTTGTTGCCGTACCACATACACGGAAAAATGGGCATTGTAATTGTGCCTCCTCTTCCCCCACTCCGTAGTGTCAATGCACAACTTCACTTAAAAACCGTGGCCATTTAAAATCTTTATGGGTACATCCCTTTAAAACTTGTCTCTGACGGTGACGACAACAGAAAAAAAAATGTTTGTAGTTCGAAATAAACCTTTCCTTTTATGCAACCACATTTTTACGAACTTTGGGTCACACTAAAATGCAATTCAAAATGCCGAAAGTGTACGTGACGCGTAAACACGCACCATGTTTCATTTTTCTTTTTTTCCCCTTTCACACAAGCAAGAAGCTTTAAAACACCACTTTATTTCTTCCTCTTATTCGCGTATTCACTCATAAACAGTCGTCAGAAACACACTATATATCTCAAAACTAAACCACCTCTCCGTTATGATAACAGTGTCTGGGGGTCCATTGCATATGGAAAGGTTGTTTGCTACTTGCCCCATATCTGGAGGTAAGGTGGGGGTTTTACGGAGGGGAGGGGGGGGGGTCAAACTCGCCATAGCGGCGGCCTTCTCTCTTTCCTCCCACACCAACATCGATTCTTGCTGATGCGGCACTAGTAACGAAGGGGTTGAGATGCAGTTACCATAGCAACGATCTACCGAGTTTGGCACCCTGCCCGCCTTTTCTTTCTCCACGGATTTCGGAACGAGCGAGCGGCACGTGTATGTAGGGATGTCCTCGAGAGCGTGCGCATGCGCATAATTCGGTCGTTAGCTGGCGCGAGAAAAGAGGCGACGCCGCCGCGGGGCGGAAGCGAAATGGCGGGAAAACATGATGGACAACCCATGACAGACAGACAAAACGCCTAACTGGGCTCGCGCTCTTATCGCCCACTTGGAGTTTTAAAACCAACTCGGAGTGCTTTGGTTGTGTTTTTAGTACCAGCCGTGCTTTCTGATGCACTTACGGAAACCAAGCTGCACTTTCGGTGATTTCCTTATTCAAAGATGGCGGCGTCCGTCGACGTTTTACTTTTGTTCAAGTTTTCCTTTTCACTTCAACTCACAAACCATTAGAGAAATTCAACGAGTCCCTCTTTCAGGTCCCTTTTAGACACTTTTATTGAGAGGCACAGCTTATTTTTTTTATTAGGCTACAACCTTTTCTCCCATTTTTTTTACGCCATTGGGCATAATTACGTCATAATTCCGTCGGACTCGGGTGTAACGGGCAAAAGACTGAACGAACCGAACAGGTTCCCTTGAAGTTTCCTTCGGGATAGTTGGCGCTCGGATGTGTAACACCACACAGTGCGTAGGGAGGGGGGGGGGGGGGAACTCCGTAGCCGTCGTAGAAAATATAAAGTGCGTTTGCAATGGTGGCAGTCACAGCTACACGTTACGCAACTCTCTTTTAAATAAATAAATAAATATATCTTGAACATGTCACCACCAGTTTCCAACGTCTCACTGAGATAGTATCTGTGATGGCTGGTGCTTCTTATTCGTCAATAAGTTCGCCACTTTGCCTCACTTGCATGGAATTCCTCCCCCTCACCTCCACCGTCCGTACATAGATCAGTTAAGGCTAAAGCTTGTAGCACACTACTCCGTTCTATTCCGTTACGTCATGTCGCAGGCCGTCAAATTTCTGTTTGGATTAAAAGCATGTAAATTAGAGGAGCCGCGTATACTGCTCCGTCCCGTTCCGTGACGACCCTTCGGCTGACGGACGGGATTGTCGAGACAGAATCCTTTCGGTCAAAAACTGATCGCACCGGAGAAGTGTACGCCCCTGCCGTCAGCTGACGGCCATCGTCATCTGTCACGCACCTGCGCACAACGCCCCTCCCCTACTAAATACAGATGTGAACTTATTTCAGTTGCATTCTGGACTTAAATGTTATCATACCCGAGCGTAGAGAATTAATACCTAATTTACTACGACTTTGTATTTAATTACCTACTTGAGGTCACTACAAGCCCTTCTTCATTTGCATTGCCAATTTGGGTGCGACCAAATTTAAAAGCACAGCAGAGCCGACTGACAAGGATAGTTACGGAGGCAATGTGCGCTGGACCATCCGTTGCCGTCCGCCATTGGAACGGAATGGAACGGTACGGAGTAGTGTGCCGCAATCTTTAATCTCTTTTGGCTAACTATGAACCAGGTGGCCGATTAGCCTATCTACTCATCTTAACAGTAGTAGTAGTACGAGTAGCAGTGGGGAAGTGACAATGTTTCTTACTTGACTTGGCTATTTATACAAGTCGACAGTGGTGATCAATCGTTACACGTGACTGACTTAGTCCAACAGCTATTAATACCGTAGGGGTGTTTCCTCGACGCATCCGTGGAACATCTACAGATGACGTCATACAGACCATTAGTGTAAGATGCGAGGATTGCAGTTCACATACACTACAACTGTAGTTTTTGATTAGGACTAAACGTGAATTTGTTTCCCTCCATTGATTCCTGCACTGAAAATGAAGCCAATGGTGACGTAAGTCTTATCCGGGCCTTGAACCTAAAACGAGCCCTAGGTGATCCAGACCTACAACTGCATTTAAGGGCGGCATGACGACCCAAACAATAGGGTATGCGACAGCCAGTGCGGGTTCAACTGGCAGACAGTTAAGAACCCCAATAAAAGTGGCACCGAAGTTGACTTTTGAATATATGCATCAAAATGTGAGTTGGATTCGCCTCCAGCAGTGATCACCTATTTACTAAAGCCTTTAGCCTTACACTACCTACAAGAAAGGCCTATTCATATTAGGGGTTAATAGTAAATGATTCTCACGTGAGGTACTAAAAATAATGGATGGTACTAAATAATTTTTTTTTTACCTGGATAATAATGTTTTATTTCATTTTATGCTACAGTAACGACAACACCACAAATCTATTCTATATACAATGATATATAAAATGATGATTAATACAATTAATATAAATTAATACAAAAACAAAAGCCAAAACCTATTATACAAAAGGAGATGCACGAAGGGCATCTAAGCCCTTGTATCTGCTGTCTCAATTCCTTAGTTAGTATATTATATAATAATAACAACATCAATAGTAATAATAATACAATTTTTTTATTGCCTGAACATGCTCGAAGTTCCAAGGAACTTGTGTGAGCAGCAAAAACAAAGCACATAAAATTTAACACAATAAATAACACAAAAATATATACAATAAATTTAATTTGAAATTATTTATCTACGACATACATCACTAAAGGCACATTATAAAAAAACAATAATAATAATCATAAGAAAAAATCTCTTAATGTTTAGTTAATTTTATTTAAACAATTATTAATGTTGACTTATTTTTTAAAAACAATTTTCTGGGCACGTTATTTACATTTATACCACGGCTGTGACGTCACGCTAACTCAACGCCATGCTAAATTTCCGTTGGTTAAATCCCGCTAACCAACACCGGAAGTTTGCGTCATCGCAAAAAGTGTGGGTTATCAAGTTACCTCACACTTTTACCGATAACCCACACTTTTGCCAATAACACACACTTGACACTTCCAGATCACGCGACCGGGAACACACACCAACGACCAAATACATCGTGAAAAAAAAACGTAACGCAATAAAAACCCCCAAAACTTAATTACTTAAAACGAATGAAATCCCATCCCTGCAAACTCTTACTGGCCAATATCTAAGCCATTCACGCTGCGTTAACCCCCCACCCTCCACAAACTAAAATGTAATGACCTTCATTCATACCGCTACCCTATTACCTAGTTTTTAAACAATTCTCAAACTACAAATGCTCAAAATGAATTACATACCTTCCCAGAATGTCATTCTATCCCTGCAGCCTTTTATCGAAGTTCTATCACTCCGAAAAGCTTCGAAAACACAAGCGAACTGGCTAGCGTGAAATACGGCGAAACGATGCTGCGTATCCTTCCTGCCCACTCCCCCACAAACGGACGCAAACGACTCGTCGGTCTACCAACCACTCCACCCTCAGTAAACTAAAATGGAATGACCTTTAGTCTTTTTGAGAAATTTTTCACAAAACACTATCAGTAGATTAGTTTTAATTATTTAACATTAATTTCTAATTAATTCTAGCTTTATATATTTCTACTAATGAAGTTTTAACACTGTTTTTAATTCGTTCTACTTGGATAATTAAGAATATTTTTATTCAACCTGTATATATTATTGAATATATCTGGTATGTAGTAGATTCTATTTTATGTTCCAAAGGAGTTATTCCAGTCTGGTATTTTAAATTTATTTGTTACTATAATAATATTTGACAATGATTGCATAATGTTGAGGGTCTTCTATCTTTAGAATTTTATTTTTATAATAGATCTCGTGTGTAGTTTTATTTCCAATTCCAAATAAGACTTTTACTAATTTATTTTGAACTGTTTGTATTCTTAATAATGTACTGGCGGAGTCGCTCGCTTATTCCGCGTCGTCTCACTCCCCG